>SJYC01068787.1:0-33587 GCA_006408675.1 Madoqua kirkii | reverse complement strand
GAAATTCCACGACGTGGGCTCACGAGGCCCTTCGGGCCTGTACGCTTCGCTTTCTCAAACTTTCTCGGGGAGACCTGCAGGCGTGGGCCGCCCGCGACTTGGCCTTCCCGGTGTGGGCTCCCCCACACCCCTGGGGTTAGTGCGCGCGGGGGTGGGGTGGGGTGGAGGGGGCCCGGCGCCCCGCACCCTCCGGGCTGGCGGCGGCGCCCAGGGGCGGGCGAAGGAAGCGGAGAGCGGGAGAGGGCGAGGGAGGAAGGCAGAGGGGAGAGGGGGAGAGGGCGGGCGCCGAGGGAAAGCGCGCGCGCGCGCGCGGCGGGGCGAGGCCTAGGAAGGCAGGCAGGCCGGCCGGCCGGCCGGGCGGTGGACACGCGGCCACCCTCGGCCCGTTCCCCCAGGCTCACCTTCCAGGTAGCAGCTGGAGGAGGACGAGAGCCCCTTCTTGGATTTGCAGCCCACCAACTTCAGGCAGATCTCCAACATCTTGGCGCGCCGGAGGCGTCGGGGAGCCCGCGCCCCGGGCTGCCCTCTGCGGCGGGCTCAGGCCCGGCTCGCCCCGCGCGCCGCCCCGGGCCCCCGCGGCTCCGCCATGCCGCCTGCCCCGCCGCCCCGCGCCCGCGGCCGCTCCCGGTCTCCGCTCCGGACGCGCCTGTTAACAAAGGGCCCCCGAGCCCGGCCCCGCGAGGCCCGCCCCCGCCGCCTTAACCCTCTGCGCGCCGCGCCCGCACCCAAGGGCTGCCCCGTGTTCCGCCTGGCCCGGCTTGTCATCCAAAGCCGACGCCTCGCGGGTTTCAACGTTAAGGAAAGCAGGGGGAAGGCGATTTTAAGCGCGGCACGTCTTGGTTCTCAGAGTTGCAAAGTACTGTCCTGACGCCCCAAGAAAAGACACCAGCAACTATGGCACGCAAGTCGGAGGAGGGCGGGCCTGCTCAGCATCACTTTTAGGAACCTCCTGCATCTCTGAGAGGAGACCCACCCCCCAACCCCCAACTGCACCGCAGAAGGCCAAGCGAGTTGCACAGGGCGCAGTGTCCCGGCCAACCCCGTGTCCCCTGACTGTTGGTGAATAAGGCAGATTCCTCTTCAGTTATCAATACTGGTTTCATTTCTATTCGGTGAGCTTACTGTGATTAAGGCCAACTCAATGGGTGTCTGAGGAGTGAATAATCAGAGAGCTGCAACCCACAGTACAACTACACAAGTTTGCAACACATTTGTCAAGTCGTACATCCAGACTAGGAGACAAAGGAGACGTGTGAGGTCAAACACAATGTCTGATTATTAATAAAGGGAGTTTAGTCTCCCCCTGATGAGGGGCATGGCCTGCACCCCTTCTTTAAGAAGCCTCATTTTTCTTTCTCCTTTGGTGTGTGCCGTCGGGGGAGGGGGAAACACATTATTTAAAACCCATTTCCCCCCTGGAGAAGGGATAAGGCTACCCACTCCAGTGTTCTGTCCTGGAGAATCCCATGGACTATACAGTCCGTGGGTCCCAGAGAGGCAGACACGACTGAGCTACTTTTAATCACTGCTGTGCTTGGCTCCAATAGACAATATCATCACATATAATAACATAAAAAATAACAATAACATGTGACTTGGCACCAAACGGGAAATCTACATCAGTGGACTACGAATCCAGACATACCAAATAATTTAACAAAATTGGAAACGTTTCAGTAAGTATAGGAAGGAGAAGTTGTTTAAACAGTGTTAGATAACAACTTGCAACAGGGAGAAAAATCAAGTTAGTGTACATCATAGCGTCCAGGAATAGTAAGAGCTGAGGGGTACTGATATTCTACTATGAGTCAGACTCCTGTGAGAAACACCCTCCAGTCATTACCTGTGCACAACTATTCTGTATGGAAAACAGAATTATCATCCTGATTCTTCAGGTGAAAATCTGAAATTCAGAGGAGTCAGGCACCTCGCCCAAAGTCTGAGCTGGACTACCCCCAGGTCTGCCTGGCTCCAAGAATCAGGCTCCTAACCGTGGATTATGCAGTCGCTTCTCACCAAAAATAAATCCCAAGTAAATTAAAACTACATATATCTTTATCTTTCACTAAATAGCTAAGGTTACCATGCTACAGTCATCAGTCCCAGAGGCAAAGCTGGACTCATCTGTGGTCCAACCTATCCTATAATGACAAAAACCTGGGTATCTTCACTATACTAGGAATGGCTAAGTAACAAGACCTTCACTCAGGTCTGCCGAAACCTGACAGTTCAAGGTTGGACTAGATGTGACTAGTGTGTATCACAGTGTTTCTCAGCCACGGTATCATTTACTTTTCAGAGATGTCCTGTCAAATTCTGATTCATATACAAAATGTGTTTTTGCTGCAACTAAGTGACCTACGGTTTGTGTTGTGGCACCAGGTCAGACCTCATGAGCAGCTAAGAAGACACAGCGCTTCCCACTGCCTTGAGATACAGGGCTACAGGACTAGGAGGTGACAGGTGGCTGTGGATGCCATCTACTGATAGATGCTGGGAGACACTATCATTCTGTCAATGATACACATACACTATCAGCCTGTGTGTAACGACGGCCAACTGTTACTTGAACCTTGCAACCTCCAAGTATAATGCCAAAAATAAAATCCCAAAGGCGCCACCAATACAAATAAGCTGAAAACTACTGTGTTGGTACCTCTTAGAAAGTTCAAGGGCTTTGGATCAGACTATAATAAAGTCGGTCAATATATAGAATTTCAGATGTAATGTGATGGGCTATATTCAAATTGGCACCTTAATGACAAGAACAGCGGGCATTTTTGCCATTTTAACCATATCCTTGAATTCTATCAATTAATACAGGCCCAGATATTTGCCTGCATGTGCTGTGCTTTATATTAAGATATAAGTTTATTTTAAAAAGTTAATGACGATTACTAATATTCTGCTCTTGAGTCTAAAATGATCTTATCCTTTTAAAACATCTTAAAATGAGTAATGCTTATAAACTGTGTCCAGATCTTTTAAAATAGTTATAAAACCATACATCAACCGTCTGGGAAAACACTCTGAATTAGCAACAAGAAACACTGAAAATATCACCAAGCTCCCCACTACCAAATTAAACTAGGACTAGTCTTTCCAGATCTAGCTTTTGATGCTTTTGAAACTCACTCACAAGTACGAAAAACACTCTGCTACAAGCAGATAGGAGAGCTCCAGTCTCCTTACTAGAACAAACAGAAGCCTGAGAAGGATTCCTTCTAAGTAATCTTAAGCCTAAAGGCCATTAACTTTTTTTTTTTTTCTTAAAGGAAAACAAATCTAAAAGATTGTGAAGTAATTTGTTTGCTACGTTGTACTCCGTTTGGGAAAGGAATAACCTTTGAATATGTGCCAGGCACAAACCTTCCAACAAACCTATGGATTTTCTGTCGTTTCACTCCATTTCACAGGTAAGGAAGCTGAGGGGTAAGCAGGTACAGGGACGGGTTAACAGTCTGTCCAGGTTCACATAGTTAGGAATTAGTAAGGTCTAATGCCCTTGAACTTTCCAAAATGGACATAATTTGTAATTTAAGTGAAAGGTGGATAACTGTAGCAAAGCCAGGGGATGAAATAAAAATCATTAACTATTGACAGATGTCTTGAAACCGCCGAAGGAATTGGAACTATTTAGAAATATTTTAAAATATATTCAGAATAATGAGAAAGAGTAAAGATCCTTCAGTTCAGTTCAGTTCAGTTCAGTTGGTCAATCGTGTCCGACTCTTTGCTTACTTACATTAAAATATGTGATCTGCGCTCTGTTTCTAAAAGCACGGTCCATGGACAACCTATTTTGAATTGCCTGGGATGCTTGTTTAAAATGCAGACTTTCGCTCTCCAGTCTAGACTTACACAATTAGAATATATGGAATGGTGGTATCTTAACATGATCTGAAGATGATCTGCGTGCATACGTTAAGTCTGACAACCATTGTTTTGGAAGAAGGAAGAGCTCCTCCTTGTTTTCCCAGGAAATAGGGCAAATAGGGATGGATATTTCTAAAATTTATTCATCTGAAGCAGTTTCTGCATTTAAGAAATTGTATAACTCTAAAACAAGTTACTTTGTCAACAAAGGTCCGTCTAGTCAGGGCTATGATTTTTCCAGTGGTCACGTACAGATGTGAGAGTTGGACTGTGAAGAAAGTTGAGCGCTGAAGAATTGATGCTTTTGAACTGTGGTGTTGGAGAAGACTCTTGAGAGTCCCTTGGACTGCAAGGAGATCCAACCAGTCCATTCTAAAGGAGATCAGTCCTGGGTGTTCACTGGAAGGACCGATGCTGAAACTCTAATACTTTTGCCACCTCATGCAAAGAGTTGACTCACTGGAAAAGACTGATGCTGGGAGGGATTGGGGGCAGGAGGGAAAGGGGACAACAGAGGATGAGATGGCTGGATGGCATCATCAACTCAAAGGACATGAGTGTAAGTGAGCTCTGGGAGTTGGTAATGAACAGGGAGGCCTGGCGTGCTGCGATTCATGGGGTCACAAAGAGTTGGACACGACTGAGCGACTGAACTGAACTGAAAACAAGTTACCAAAAGAGGACTTTTCTCTGAAAATTTTATATAAAGAATGAACTTTTTTAAAGTCTGGAGTTCAGTCCTTTTTTTTTAAGAGTTGCAGTGGGGGGGCGGGGGGGGGGCGTGGTTTGCAGTGGGGGGGCGGTGGGGGGGGCGTGGATAGGAACGGGCCCACCTCAGAAGTTGCTCCAGGGAAGAAAGCAGGATCTGGATGCAGGAGGCAGGATGTGGAAGCTCTACCTGGGAGCAGCAGGATGGGGGTGGGGATTTAAGGGAGACATGCAATCTGATACGGTGCCTGCTTTGGGACCCCCAGGACCAAATGATTCCAGATCTGACTGATTCCTTCCCTGTTTCCAGCCCAGTTAATAACTTTAGGAGGAAAGAGCAAAGATCTTGAGGTGTGTACGTGCTTGCTATTTCACTGCTTCACATGCCAACAGAGAGTATATCCGCTGATTTGCAGACATTGTTCAGTGAGAGCCTAGCAGGCTCCCAAGCGATGCGTCCAGTCCACAGGAAAGCGTGGCTTAGAAGAGTATATCAACCAGACCTACTTTTGCCCCTATAGAAAGGGCATGCACGCATCTCTTTAAGTACCATAGATTTTCAGTGCGATAACACCGTTTATTGGTCAAGTGTCACAAAGGTCCAGGTATTCTGGTGTGGGGGAGCCAGGTGAGACCGGAGGCCATGCAGTGAGGCTGAAAGAGCTATGACATCACACGACCTTCTTCTCAGTCTCAGATTTTCCACTCACTGTGGTGGCATAGCCAAGTGACTCAGTTTTCTAGTCTGTAAAGCTGTGGGGTGGTCTTAAGAGTAGCCATCTCGCTGGGTGATGAAACTTAGAAATAGTGTATGAAAAGTGCCCCATGCAGAGAAGGTGCTCAGTGAACAGTATTTTTATTTCCAAAAGAGGACTCTTACTGTATCAGGTGATGTTCTGTGTTCCTGCCTAAGTCTTACTGGGACCAAGTCAAGAGCTAAAATTAACAAATGTGATATGTGAAAATGATTCCAGAAAACACAGTCTGAGGGGGTGAAAGCAGTCTGGAGGTTTTCCAAGGGACAAGGAAATCAACTTATTCCATGAAGGGAAAGAAAACACTAGTTATGGGTTAAGAGTAGCAACCAAGGTTCAAATGTCACAGAGTCCTATCTTTAACTTCTAAAGACAAAGTTTTACAACCACAGCTTGGTGGCAAAACACAGACTCCACACGCACATCTTTAGTGAAAGTCTATTTCAGGCCCAGAACTTGAGAACTTGATGTGCACTCTACCCATAGGACTGTCTTTCCCAAAACACTGATTGTTTTGTTATTCCCTTTGGTAGTTCCAGACCTACAATTCTCAAAGGGGGTGGGGTGGAGAGGCACATCTGAACTGCTTAGGGGAATTACATCCACTTTCTAGAAAATCTCATTCTAGAAAGATTTTACTATATTTTTATAATTGACAAGTCAAACATTACTATTACATGATTTTTCTCCCAGAGGAAACTCGTATTGTTGGTATGCCCTAAATGGTCTTATTTTTATTTTTATTACAGTAATAGAAGCACATGGTTAAAAACAAATAATACTAAAAGCCATATAATAAAATCAGAAGTCCCCTGACTCCATCCCCTTATCTGTTTCTCCAAAGGCAGCCTTCTTCAGATTCTTAATATCCTCATATTGTTGTTTCTGGATTCAACTTTCCACATGCTATATATAACTGGTTATAGTAGTACCATGCTATCACCATCTCCAATCTCCCATAACAATACAATCACAATTTTTGGTTAAATCAACAACGGTCAGTGTTGATCATTATTACGATGACATAAATATTGTTCATTGCTCCACCAATAATACACTGTGAATGTTTCCTTTATTATGTAACTTTGTTTATTCTGGAGATATTATTAGGTTGCAAAACTAATTGCAGTTTTGCACTGTTAACTTTGCCATTTGATATTGGAATAGAGTCTTAAATAAATGTGGTTAGTTTATACATCATTTTAATGTGTATTTCTCACTTTTTTTTTTTTTTGCTAATGACTTATTACTTGTTGCAAATTTTATCTTAGACTATGGAGATGATTTAGACAAAAAGCAAATTCGGGTGATTTTTCTTATTCGAGCTCAAAATGGGTCATAAGGCAGCAGAAACAATGTGCAACATCAGCAATGCATTTGGCCCAGGAACTGCCTAAGAATGGATAGTGCAGTGGTTGTTCAAGAAGTCTTGCAAAGAAGGCGAAAGCCTTGAAGATGAAGAGCCTACTGGCCAGCCCTCGGAAGCTGACAACGAGCAAGTGAGAGCCATCATTGAAGCTGAGCCTCTTATGGCCACATGAAAAGTTGCTGAAGAACTCAACACTGACCATTCCACCTAAGGTTATTCGGCACTTGAAACAAACTAGAAAGGTGAAAAAGCTCGATAAGTGGGTATCTCATGAGCTGACTGCAGATCAAAAAAAAAAAATCATCGTTTTGAAGTGTGGTCTTCTCTTACTCTACGTGCGATGAAAAGTGGATTTTATACGACAACCAGCGACGGCCAGCTCAGTGGCTAGACTGAAGCTCCAAAGCACTTCCCGAAGCAAACTCACACCTGAAGAAAGGTCACGGTCACTGTCTGGTGGTCTGCTGCCCTTCTGATCCACTACAGCTTTCTGAATCCCAGCCAAACTATTACATCTGAGAAGCACGCTCGGCAAATTGATGAGATGCACCAAAAACTGCATTGCCTGCAGCTGGCATTGGTCAACAGAAAGAACCCATTTTTTTCTCCATGACAACTTCCAACTACACATGGCACAACCAATCCTTCAAAAGTTGAAAGAGTTGGGCTGTGAAGTTTTGCCACGTTCACCTGACCTCTTGCCAATGGACTACCACCTCTTCAACCTCTTGACAACTTTTTGCAGGGAACATGCTGCCACAACCAGCAGGAGGCAGAAAATGCTTTCCGAGAGTTCGTCAAATGCCGAAGCACAGATTTTTATGCTAAAAGAATAAACAAATTTATTTCCCATTGGAAAAAAATGTGTTGATTGTAACAGTTTCTCTTTTGATTAATAAAGATGTATATTTATGATTTAAAATTCACGGTCCAAAACCACAATTACGTTTGCACCAACCTAAAATTGCCTTGATTTTTTTCACTTGATTAGTCTTCTGTATACCTATTACTGTTTTTTCCCAAAACATTTCAAATATCTGTTAAACAACTAGTAGTATTTTTTCCAAATATTACAAAACATTTAAAATAGCCTCAGTTCTATTTATTGACTCACATCCTCATGTGGCTGGAATTCACCATCCACTAGCTTCCCGGGGGTGGGGAGAGGAACATGTTTGAAAAAAATGCCTTTCCATTCCAGTGAGTTTGGCTGGGTATAGAATTGTAGGTTGAAAATCATTTTCCCTGATTAATTTTGAAGGTATCTATCTCTCTGCTATCTTCTAGTTCTCAGTTCTGTTGTTTAGAAATATAAATCCACTCTGAGTCCTGATCTTTTATATATCACCTGCTTTTGTCTTTGGAAGCTTTAAGATCTTCTAATATTCTCAGTGTTTTGAGATTTTACAATGAGATGGCTTGGAGTGAGTCTTTTTTCATATATTATACTGTGCACTCAGGGAGCCAATCCAATTCAAAGATTTGAGTCACTGAACTCCAGAAAATACTCACTTCATTAAGTGCTAAAATTTTTCTGATATTTACTGTTTCCTAAATTCTCCCCCATTTGCTCTCAGGTCTCTCTTTCTGGAAGTCCTGCCAGATGGCTACTCAAGCCCTGGGACTGAGCTTCTAACCTTCTTACCTGTTTGGTTTTGTTGTCTGAGTCTTTGCCTTATGCTCTGCTTTCTGAGAGCGACTCTTTTCCAAGCCTCCTGTACAGTTCTTCTGAACTCTTCTGTTTCCTACACTGTCTTTATTTCCACCGTGTTCCCTTTCTCTGTGAATTTCTTTTACCCTGTATCTATCATGCAGAGACTTTTAATTTGGCTGTCCATTCATTATACATGGGAGAGGAGCTAAAAAGTATCCCCAGAAAGGGCACAACATGTGGACTTAGATGAAGGGAGGTGGTGAGCTTACTTTTCCATCAAGAGAATACCCAAGTCGGCTTTTCTCTGAGACCATTCAGTTGTTTTTTTTTTCCTAGAAAGGATTCTTTCCATCTCTTCTCTGTTAGGAAGAGGGCTGGAGAATCTCATTATTCAGTATGCAGACTCAAAAAAGAATCTGCTCTTGCCCACCCCACTGGTTTCAGCCCAATGGTGTACCCACACCTCTGCTGGGGGTAATACCCCAGAGTCTGGAGCCTTTATAGGGTAAACTCTCAATCATACTTCTAGTCTCATGAAAGTGGGAAGGAGAAGTGGTCATCTGGCACTACAGGGAGGGGGAGGGGTATGAAGAATCTAAAAACTCCTTTACAGGCTTTCAATTGATCCCCTTGATTTCAGTTAAGAGCCTCACCACCCCCTGCTTTTTGTAGTACTAAAGACTCCAATTTCTTATTTTTTCCCTCTCAGATTCTTATAACTGGCTTACTTCTAATCAGTGTCTCTCTCAGAAGAGGTTAGGCTTTAGTTTCTTTGATTCTGCTAGGTCTATTACAACTTTTTAAATATATACATATATGAATTTCTTTAATTATTTTTTATTAATGAGTTTATTCGTTATTTTTGGCTGTGCTAGGTCTCCACTGTGGTACTTCTCATTGTGGTGACTTCTCTTGTTATGGAACATGGGCTTTAGGCACGGAAGCATCAATAGGGAGCATGCGGGTTCAGTGGCTGTGGCTTGGGGGCTTAGCTGCTTTGTGGCATGTGGAATCTTCCCCAACCAGGGATCGAACCTGTGTCCCCTGCATTGGCAGGTGGATTCTTATCCATCGTACCACCAGGAAAGTCCTATTACCACGCTCTTGACTGCCTTCCAGTTTCAAAAAACATTTTTGCCTTTCTTATCTGCTTTTCTTATTGGGTTCTTTTTGTCCTTATACATTTTCACTTAAAAAAAAAAATCATCTTACTGCTGTTCCAGCAGGGCTTGGAGGAGGTAGTAGAAATGAAAACTTTAATCATTTTAAATCAGAGTCTCATCTGACCATTTTACAGATGAGACAACTGAGGCAGGTTAAGTAACTTGACAAGGTCTCATAGCCAGTTAGTGGCAGAGCCAGAGAAAGAGCCCGGATCTCTGAATTACCTTGCTAGGCTTTTTCCATTATATGACACCCTCGAGGCACCCATAATCAAGAGCTGAAAGACTAATTTTAGGATATGAGGCTGAAAAAGTATTTAAAATTTGGTGCAAGCTACAAGTCTCAAATCTTAATATTGCTGGTAATGAAGAAACAACCAATCCCTGAATTTTTAAATCCAGTCACAAAACTTTAAATTATAAACAGATACATTATTAAACAGAAATAGTTTGGGATATTCTTATTAAACTCTAAGTGCTTGAATTCAACTTACAGAGGTTTCGCATGATTTCATGAATTGTCTTTGTCCCTTTCATTTTGGTTAACTTTTAAAATAAATGCCACAGAATTTTATTTTAAATCATGGAAAGTCTTGTTTGTTTTTAATCAGAATATTGAATAAAGATTGAGAAATCTATAAGACAAAAGGAGCAATGTTGCCGAAATCTAAAGGCTTCAAACGATTTTCTTTATAATAAAGTAAATTTAAGCTCACTTAAGTAGAACTGGTTGAAAAAAGAAAAGCCCAAGCGCTGGTTATTTATAAACAGTACGCCTTTTATTTTCAAACACTGGCACTGCTTTTGGCTTTTATAGTTTTGTTCCGTCTGAACTGGAAAATCAACGGTTAACCTTTCCTCCTCTCTTTCTGTAAGACTAAAAGAATCTGCGAAAGCAGCAGAGCAGGCCTAGGGGATCACGTTACTTTGGGGGTGGGGGGAAGGAGGCAGCTGGAGGGGAGTGTAGAGAGAAGGGCCAGAAGGGAAAGAAAACAAGCTGTCTGAACCTCCCCACAGTGTAAGACCCAGCAGGGATTAGGAGGTACGTGGAGGAGCCCGTGTTTATCCAAGTTATCTCTGGGGCAGCTGAAATGGGCTGTGAAAGTATGGGCTCCCTCGATATTAAAACCTTCTCAGCAGCAGAGCTGCACCCGGGAAAGCGGATTTCTTGGTAATTGTCACCAAGGCCTGAAAACCTAGAAATGAAACGCTCAGGGAGCGTTAATGTTTGTTTCTTCCCAACATTCAGTACCAATTTGTTTTGTTGTCAAGGTTTTAAACACACAAAGGACGAACGGATTCAGAAGATTTCTCCCCTACACTTGTTAGAAATTACTGCTGTCCTTAGAGAAGCAATGACGTCGCTAAACGAAACACTGCTGCTCTTTTTCCTCCTAAAGAGACAGATCTGGCATCTTAATACAGAACTGGAGACTAGCCAGAGAAGAGAGCTACAGTTAACACTGGAGAAACTGCTCATTAAACGGCACTGTCGAGGGAAGAGCCACTTGGAAAGCTACAGAGCAAAGCTGACCCGGCAGAGGGTGTCCTCTTGTCTGCCACCTCCCTACCACTGGCGTATAAAATCTATATTCAGCAGAGCAGCTCCAGAGCTGTATCTGATCACTAGGGTATCTTCACAGTTCCTAAGTAATAATAATTCACATTTAGTATTTATGGCTACTTCACCAGTAAGAACAATTCTAAAACAATAGTAAAATGAACTCCTCCAAAAGGTTTAGGCCAATAACAGCATATCAACTAGACTTTCTTTGATGAAAAAGTCATGGGAATCCCACACAGACTAGTTATAGGAACCGCCAAGCCCAACAATGGCCTCTGACATCTGTTCTCCTCTCTCACCCTCAACCTCTAAGTTTCAGGTGGCCCCTAGTCCCTCTTGTACCTAGTTATTACCAGATAACTAAGTTTTAGCTGGAATCAAGATTGCTGGGAGAAACATCAATAACCTCAGATACGCAGATACCACCCTTATGGCAGAAAGTGAAGAAGAACTAAAGAGCCTCTTGATGAAAGTGACAGAGGAGAGTGGAAGTTGGCTTAAAGCTCAACATTCAGAAAACTAAGATCATGGCATCCGGTCCCATCACTTCATGGCAAATAGATGGGAAAACAATGGAAACAGTGAGAGACTTTATTTTGGGGGGCTCCAAAATCACTTCAGATGGTGACCACAGTCGTGAAATTAAAAGACACTTGCTCCTTGGAAGGAAAGCTATGACTAACTTAGACAGCACATTTAAAAGCAGAGATATTACTTTGTCAACAAAGGTCCATCTAGTCAAAGTCATGGTTTTTCAGGTAGTCATGTATGGATGTGAGAGTTGGACTTTAAAGAAAGCTGAGTGCCAAAGAATTGATGCTTTTGAACTGTGGTATTGAAGAAAACTCTTGAGAGTCCTTTGGAATGCAAGGAGATCCAACCAGTCAATTCTAAAGGAAATCAACCCTGAATATTCACTGGAAGGACTGATGCTGAAGCTGAAGCTCCAATACTCTGGCCACCTGATGTGAAGAACTGACTCACTGGAAAAGACCCTGATGCTGGGAAAGACAACGTGGGAGGAGAAGGGGACGACAGAGGATGAGATGGCTGGATGTTGAGCAAGCTCTCGGAGTTGGTGATGGACAGGGAGGCCTGGCGTGCTGCAGTCCACGAGGTCGCAAAGAGTCGGACACATGACTGAGCGAATGAACTGAAGTTTTAACCAATGATATGGGGAGCAGAGGTGGCACTCTGCTAGAGCCAGGTGGCGCCAGTGGCAAAGAACCCGCCTACCAATGCAGGAGATGCAAGAGACTGTAGGTTTGGAGATTTCCTGGAGGAGGAAATGACACCCCACTCTAGTATTCTTGCCAGGATAATCCCACACAGAGGAGCCCGGCAGACTACAGTTCATGGGGTCACAAAGAGTGGGACACGAATGAAACTCCAAGCAACACGGCGAGCAGAAACGATGCGTGCAACTTCTGGGCCACGTTCTTAAAAGGAATGAGAACAGCTCCCCTTGCATTTTCTACTTCCCACTGCTGCAAGGGGACAGGCTGGCCGGAGGGGCCGTTTGGATCATGAATTAGAATCTACACCTTGAAAGTAACAAGATAGAAGGTGTCTGAGTCTGTGGAGTCCTCATACACATGCAGGACTGCCGATGCCAGACTGTTGCAGGAGCCAGAAATAAACATGCAGTTGTTTAAACCACTGATATTCTGTGTCTGTACAACAGCCATTTACTCTTTACCATGATACTAAAAGGCCAGTTCTAACTCCTATAGAACTAGGAATTTCCCAAATCAACTGTTTCTTTTCTTTATCTAGTAAAAACTTAATCAGAGAGCTAGCATTTGAAACTGCCCTATAACCTTTAGAAAATGAGAAAGTGTTTTTAATAATCGCTGTTAAAAAAAACATAGTCCAGTATCCAGCTCATAGCAAAGACTCAAATATGACACATTAAGTGTTATTACTAGCATTCAACTGTCCCTTTCACCTTCCACAGTCTCTGGGACTGGTGTGAGAAGATTAAAAGATTCTGTGTTCTATGATATATCTGAGAAAGAATTTGGATCCAGAATACGGAGAACTCAACACTCAAGAAGACAGTAAGCAAACCAAATAAAAAGTGGATACAAGATTTTAACTGGAGTGTCACCAAAGAGGAAATATGAATGGCTAACAAGCACGTGAAAAGAGGCGGAGCATCATTAGTTATTCTAGAAAGGGAAACTAAAAACACAGCGAGGTGCTTCTTTACAGCCACCCAAAGAACTATGATCAAGAAGACAGACAAAACCAAGTGCTGGTGAGAATGTGGGGAAACCAGAAGCCGGGCGTGCTGTGGTCCACGGGGTCGCAAAGAGTCAGACACGACTGAGCGACTGAACAGCTGTGACAACACTGCTGGTGGGAACCGAAAATACTTTGGCAGTTTCTTAAAAAGTTAAACATAAATTTACAGTAAGACCCCCAAATCTCTACTATTAGGAATCTACCCTAGAGGAATGAAACCGTATCCACGCATCAATGTCCACAGTAGCATTGTTCGTAACAGTCAAAAACTGGAAACAATCCAAATATCCATCGATTGATGAATTAAACAAAATGTATATCCAAAGAATGGCGTAATATTCAGTAACAAACGCGAATGAAGTGCTACAACAGAGATGGCAGCCTACGCCAGCATTTTTGCCTGGGAAGTCCCATAGACAGAGGAGCCTGGTGGGCGTCCATGAGGTCACAAGAGAGCTGGACACTGCGGAGCCACTCGACAACAGCAACAAAGCCTAGATGAACCTCAGAAACACACGGTGATGTGAAAGAAGCCAGTCAGACCGCAGTGTACGATTCCATTTATATGAGATGTGCAGAAAAGGCCAATCTACAGACACAGAAAGCAGATCTACCGGTTGCCTGGGGCTGGCAGTGCGACTGCCTGCAAGGGGCGCGAGGGATCTCTTTAGGAAGATGGAAACGTTCTAAAGCTGGACTGTGGTGACGGCTGCACACTCTATAAATCTGCTAGAAACCACTGACTTGTACCCAAAATGGTAAATTTTATAGCATGCAAATCTTACCTCAAAAAAAAAATGTTAATAAAAAAGAAAGCAAGCGTTCCACGATTCTGACTCCATTTCCTAACTGGAGAGCATACAGAGGGTGAGAGAGCCTGGCGGCTCAGTTCCCTGCTGTGAACCGAAAACCCACTGTGCATTGTGGGTATGTAGCACCTCAATTCGAGATGATTCTAACGAGAGCCCCATTCCTAGAGGGTAAACGTGAAACAGTTCTGCCCAGCCCTGCTACCTATCCTGTCTCCTGGCATGTTCCTGGCTGAGCAGTGTATGTGTGGGGGAGGCCTGGATGTACAACCAGGATGACTGAGACCTGAGTGGGAGTGGGGGGCGCAGCTCAGGCTGATTAAGACAACCTGGCGCATCAAAGACTAATGTTGAAATGCACAGAAACACGCCTCCCACTCATAAGAGGCACTCGGACATGCTCACAGGTCCTTGCAGCTTCCAGCCTCCACCTTCACAGAGCCTGCAGGGATGCGACTTTTATCTTCTGGACACACAGTCCAAACTGTTAAACTTCTCAAAGAAACCAAAAATCATGGTAAATTAGTTGAGATCAGCATGTTAAGAATAATATTTAAGATTTATTGTAGGAAAAATGCCTAGGTGGTAAACACTACGTTTCCGAAGTCCAAGGAGAAGGAGAAGCAACCAGTTAAATCCTGGAATTAATTAGGAAGGAATATTTCGTGAGTCTGAAGTTTCTGACAAACAAAGGAACTGCAAAAGTTCATCAGTCAATAATTCTCAACACTGTCCAGACTTCTCCTTTACTTTTTCTCGTCTGATCTCCAAAGCGACTCAAGGGAGAGAATACCCTGGCGGTCCAGTGGTTAGGGTTCTGAGCTTCCCCTGCAGGGGTCATGGGTTCCATTCCTGGTCAGGGAAGTAAGATCCCACAGGCCTTGCAGTGCAGCCCAAAAAAAGGAAACAAAACCAAAAGTCAAGGGATGTACCAAGGAAAGACTGTATTCCCAATGAAGCCACAGTGACTGAAGCCCAGCATGAAGGAATCCCACAAGAGGGACTCAAGACGCCGGCATGCTCCGAAGCCAAGATTCCACCAATAACCCAACTGTACCTAGTATAATGGATCCACCCCACGCATGCCTGGCAAAACAGAGGTCACATCAAACTAGAATAAGAGACAGTTCCTGCTTTAAAGAGATCTGGGTATTTGTCTTCACTTCTTGATCCTGGTCTGACTCTTGACTTAACTCTCATAAAACTCTTATTACTTGTTAATCAAAGATTTGATTTGTCATCAGAGATTTGAGAATGGGCTGCTCATTCAACAAACATTATAAAGCCATGGTGATGAAGAGGATAAAAAGGAAGAAGACACACTTCCAGGCTTCTCAAGATGCTGATCTTGAGAGAGACATGGGAAAGAGGAACAGACACTGAAAGGAGGAATTAAAAGGTTGTGGTTGGTTTAGTCACCAAGTCATGTCCAACTCTTGAGACACCATGAACTGTAGCCTGCCAGGCTCCTCTGTCTGTGGGATTGTCCAGGCAAGAATACGGGAGTGGGTAGGCATTTCCTTCTCCAGGGGCTTTTCCTGACCCAGGGATCGAACCCGGATCTCCTGCATTGCAGGCGGTTTCCTGCACTGAATGTGGACTCTTTACCAACTGAGCCATCTTTCAGTTTAGAAAATTTCAATAATAAGTATATGCATAATAGCTACAGGAGCCCAGAAGTTCCAGTGGTTAGGGTTCTGAGCTTCCCCTGCAGGGGTCATGGGTTCCATTCCTGGTCAGGGAAGTAAGATCCCACAGGCCTTGCAGTGCAGCCCAAAAAAAGGAAACAAAACCAAAAGTCAAGGGATGTACCGAGGAAAGACTGTATTCCCAATGAAGCCACAGTGACTGAAGCCCAGCATGAAGGAATCCCACAAGAGGGACTCAAGACGCCGGCATGCTCCGAAGCCAAGATTCCACCAATAACCCAACTGTACCTAGTATAATGGATCCACCCCACGCATGCCTGGCAAAACAGAGGTCACATCAAACTAGAATAAGAGACAGTTCCTGCTTTAAAGAGATCTGGGTATTTGTCTTCACTTCTTGATCCTGGTCTGACTCTTGACTTAACTCTCATAAAACTCTTATTACTTGTTAATCAAAGATTTGATTTGTCATCAGAGATTTGAGAATGGGCTGCTCATTCAACAAACATTATAAAGCCATGGTGATGAAGAGGATAAAAAGGAAGAAGACACACTTCCAGGCTTCTCAAGATGCTGATCTTGAGAGAGACATGGGAAAGAGGAACAGACACTGAAAGGAGGAATTAAAAGGTTGTGGTTGGTTTAGTCACCAAGTCATGTCCAACTCTTGAGACACCATGAACTGTAGCCTGCCAGGCTCCTCTGTCTGTGGGATTGTCCAGGCAAGAATACGGGAGTGGGTAGGCATTTCCTTCTCCAGGGGCTTTTCCTGACCCAGGGATCGAACCCGGATCTCCTGCATTGCAGGCGGTTTCCTGCACTGAATGTGGACTCTTTACCAACTGAGCCATCTTTCAGTTTAGAAAATTTCAATAATAAGTATATGCATAATAGCTACAGGAGCCCAGAAGAAGTGGCTAATTCTGTCTAGAAGTGAAGTTGCTCAGTTGCGTCTGATTCTTTGCGACCCCAGGGACTATACAGTCCACAGAATTCTCTAGACCAGAATCCTGGAGTGGGAAGCCTTTCCCTTCTCCAGGGGGATCTTTCCAATCCAGGGATTGAACCCAGGTTTCCTGCATTGCAGGCAGATTCTTTACCAGCTGAGCCACCAGGGAAATCCAAGAATACTAGAGTGGATAGCCTATCCTTTCTCCCAGGGATCTTCCCGACCCAGGAAGAGCTTAGACATTCTGCCTAGAGATGTCAGGAAAGGTTTTCCAGTGGAGAAGCCAGTAGTACAGTACCATTTCCTTTCAGAACATAGAAATCAACTAAAAGCATACAAGTGACCCACACATATGTGTTTAATTACTTCTCCACAGAGGCAATACAAAGGCAGTTGAGTGGGGATAGGACGGTCTTTTGAACAAATGGAGCTGGAACACTGTGCCATCCATATGCAAAATGATGGCACTTGGTCAATATGCACCATAAATGCTAAATGAAAACTTACAAAACTTCTAGAAGAGTATCTTTGTGACCCTGGCGTCAGCAAAAATTTTTTAGCTACATTACCAAAAGTATAAACCTTAAGAGAAATAACTGATAAACTGGACTCTATCAAAATTAAACATTTCTGCTCTTCTAAAGGCACTCTTGAGAGAATGAAAAGGACAAGACTGGGAGAAAATGCCAAGTGCTGGTAAAAATGTGGAGCAACTGGTGTGAACTGCTGATGGGGAATGCAAAGTAGCACATGCACATCGTAAAACAGTTTGGCAGTTTCTCAAAAGCCAAGCATACCCTTAACATATGGCCTACCGATTCCATTCCTAATTATTTAATCAAGAGAAATGGAAACTAATGTTCACACCAAAACCGATATGTGAATTTACATACAGTATAGTGGCTTTATTCATAACCATGAAAAACTGGAAACTCAAATGTCCTTCAACAGCTGACTGGATAAACACACTGCCACACCAGCACACAACAGAACACGACTCAGCAATGAAAAGGAACGAACCATGTTGATTACAAGAAACAACACAGATGAACGTTGAATGCATTCTGACTCATAATTCTACGTATGATATCTTGTAACAGACAACATCTTCAGGAACGAACACTGAAAAGTGCTTGCTGGCGCTGGGAGGATGTGCTGGCAACCAAAGGAATCAGGACTGGAGGCATGGGTGATGGGGCAGGTCAAGATCTCAAGGGTGGTGGTGGTTTCCTGACCGTGTGTGCTGGGCTTCCCTGGTGGTGCAGAGGGTAAAGCGTCTGCCTGCAATAAGGAAATGGCAACCCACTCCTTCTTGCCTGGAGAATCCCATGGATGGAGGAGCTTGGTGGGCTACAGCCCACGGGTCGCAGAGTCGGACACGACTGAGCGACTTCACTTTTACTTTGCTGGGCTTAGTCGCTTCAGTCGTGTTTGACTCTGGGCAACCCCGTGGACTGTGGCCCACCAGGTTCCTCTGTCCGTGAAATTCTCCAGGCAAGAATACTGGAGTAGGTTACCATGCCCACTCCAGGGGATCTTCCCAGGGGATCTTCCTGACCCGGGGATGGAACCAGGAACCACCGTCTTCTGCATCTCCTGCATCGCAGGCGGATTCTTTGTTGCTGAGCCACCAGGGAAGCCCTACATGACTATAAGCACTGTCAAAACTCAAAACTCTAAAAGGGGCAAATTTTACTGTAGGTAAGTTATAACTTAATAAAAACATTTCCTTCTTCCTTCAGGGAATCCACTCACTGCCAGGGCCCCAGCTTGGTGCTTGCCTGTGAATAACACCCCTCAGGGGCTGTGAGGGGCACTGCATCGCTGGGCTTGATCTGGCTGGCGAGAATCACATTAGTGGAACTAAAGGAGTGGTCCTAGAGGGCTGAGAACAGTCTACGCCATTTGGTTTCTTGGCCTCTGTTCCTTCTACTTACAAGACTCAAAGATGAATATATATCAGAGGTACACGCGGCACTGATAAGCAGCTTTACCCACTGTCAGTCCAGGTGGCAGAAATCCATGCTAAAGGGTTGTCTTTCTCTAACGCAAACCTCCCTGGACCTGGATGGGAAGGCACTGGTGACCACAGAGGAGACGTAGCTGTGGCGGATGGGGAGAAGCCCTGCGGGACAGTGGGGCCCTGGGTTCCGGAGGTTGCTGTAAGGCTCGGGAAGGCACTTCGCCAGCCCTGACCCTCACTCACCTGCAAAATGAAGGCTGTGCCAGATGGCTGTTGTGATATGTCCCGGCTCTCGGTCGATAAACTGACTCAAGGTCTAAGGTACATCTTTCTGCTTCTCCTTGTCAAGGGCTTTTTAAAAATGACCACGGCATTTTCCTGACCGTTAGGTTTGCTAACTTACAAACGCCAGCACCACACCCAAAGGCTGGCTTCCCTTATCTAGACCATGCCCACAGCCAGTCAATCTTCACAAATGGACTTAGGAGCATCGGCGCCACAGGCCAAGGAAGGGCAGGTCTCCAGCAAATCCCATCAGAAGTGTGGACGGTCAGCCCTGGCTGGCTGCAACTGATTCCTCTCAACATTTCCAGATCAAGTGAGCCAGAAAGCTTTATGAAAAACAGTGTCCGGAGCCCTGGGTGTTCAACTTCCTGCTGGTAACGAGGACGGGGTGGGGCTGAGCAGGTGTGCAGTCTCCTAAGGACTGAAGGCCCCGTTTAATTCCGCAGCTTCCACTCTTCAAGGCCACAGGCTTGCCTCTGACTTTGTCCTATAGTTGTGAGCTCTTGACTCTGCCTAGGGTTTGCATATCTGATTCCTAAGTCTCAAAAAGCCCCATAAGGGAAATTTGACAATATTCAATATCTATCAAAACTATACATTTATTTACCCTTTGACCCAGTGATTATATTTTGGGGGGTTTACTCTATATAGCCATCCATACACACACAAGTGGATGCGAATATACACATATTCATTCAAATATACATCCATTCATTGTAGATTGTTTAAACAGCAAGTATCCATTGTTAAGTTAAAGAAACTTTGGTCTTAGCCTTCAAAATGGGGTACATTTATGCCTGGATGGGGGTACACATTAGCTTTCCAAGAAATATGCAAGTATTTACTTAAAAAGGAATAAAAGATAAATAAATAAAAAGGAGTCAACTGCCAGAGCTTCAGTTTCACATGTTATCCTTTCTACAGCTGATCCGCCTAAGAACTCCTCTGTCAGTTCTCCTTGACTAACGCTGCTATCATAATGACCCTCACTTTCACCATGAAGGAAAGGAATACCCCTCATAAGTCCATGGGTTTAAAAATTCCTGGTTATAAACCATGGGACAATCTGAGAATATATAGCTTTAGATAGGAAGTGGATTTTCTTTAAAAAAATTTTTTTTAAATTTTGTATTTGAGTATAGTGGATTAACAATTCTTTATTTTTGTGTGTGTGTGAGAACAAAACAAAGAGATGCCCATTAAGAGATAAATATTAAATATTCTGCAAATGTGTATGGAATACCTACTAGGAGCTAGGTACTGTCCTACACGCCAGGGTTACAGCAGCTAGAATACAGGGGAAGAGAACCCCTGTCCCTTGATAGTTCACATGCCCGGGTTGGGGGTGGAGTGGCAGCAGACAGACAACAAAATAAACTGGTAAGTTATAGACTCCACGGAGGGTAGAGACCACTAGAGAGGGCTTCCCTGGTGGTTCAGTGGTGAAGAATCCACCTGCCAATGCAAAAGGCACGGGCTGGGTCCCGGGTAAGGGAAGATCCCCCCTGCCATGGAGCAACAGAACACAGCTAACTGCTGAGCCTGTGCTCTGGAGCCCGGCAGTGGTGGCCGCGGAGCCTGCACGCCGCAGCTACTACAGCTTGTGTGCCCTAGAGCCCGCACTCCGAAGCGAGAAGCCGCCACAATGAGAAGCCCCTGTACCTTCGCTGGAGAGTGGTCCTCGCACCCCACAACTAGAGAAAAAGACCCACACAGCCAAACAATAAATTAAAAACAAACAAAACAAAACACTACGGAAATAAAGCATGTTAATAGGAGTGGGGATGCTGAGGTTGGAGAGTAGGGATTGAGCAAAATCTTAAAGTGATTAGGAAAACCATCACTGGAGATGGCAACGGAGCAAAGACCCAAAGAGGGTAGCGTGAACTATGGGGGAAGCACTTTCCTAGCCCAGGGAACAGAAAGTACAGGCAGTGGGGCAGGGAGGATGACTGGGGAAGGTTCGAGGAAGAGCAAAGATCCCACGAATTTTTCATTGCATTTTCACTTTCATTCAGTTCCAAATACTTAAGAATTTCACTTTTGATTTTTTTTCCCTTTGACTCATGGTTTTACTTAAAAGTGTGTTATTTCATTTGCAAATAGTTGAAAGCTCTTCCAGATATCTCCTGTTATTGATTTCTCATTTAACTCCACTGTGGTCAGAGATCGTACTTCCTATGAATTGAATCAACTTACATGTATTAAGACCCTTTAAATGGCCCAGAAAAGGACTTATCTTGGTAACGGTTTCACGTGCACTTGAAAAGAAAGTGTATTCTCCTATTTGGAGGTGGGGCCAGAGTGCTCTGTAAACATAAATTAAACCAGGATAGTTGTTTTTATTTGCTCAAACCTCCCGTATCTTTACTGATTTCCTGTCTATGTGTTCCACCAGCTGAGTGAGAAGTGTTAAAATATCCAAATATAATTGTGGGTTTCTCCTTGAAGTTCTATCACTTTTTGAGTCATGTATTTTGAATCTCTAATACATATATGAACACTTAGGATTATAGAGTCTTATTAGACTGACCTCTTTATCATTGTGAAATGACTCTCTTTACCCTTGGTAATAGGTTTTGCTTTGAAATCTACTTTGTCTGATAGAGCCATTCACGTTATCTTTTCACTTATGTTGATATGGTACATCATTCCCTACCCTTCTGATTTTAATCTATCTGTATCAAAAGAGTTGGACATAACTTTGCAATAAACAACAACACATCTTTATACTAAAAGTACGTTCACTGTAGGCAGTATATAATTGGGTCTTACTTTTTTATCCAATCCGACAATCTCTGTTTTTCATTGGGACATTTACAACTTTTCTATTTAACATAATATCAATGATAGAGTTTAATCTATCATCTTGTTATTTTATATTCATCCAATCTATTCTTTTTCAAAAGTAAGCTTCAGATGTACTGCTATGGTTAGACAGCATCAACGACTTAATGGACGTGAATGTGAGCAAACTCCAGAAGATAGTGCAGGACAGAGGAGCCTGGTGTGCCGCAGTCCATGGGGCTGCAAAGAGTTGGCAGACTTAACAACTGAACAAGACAAGTACTGATGTGTAACTGGCTCTATGTTCATTTTTCCAAGTTTTTCTGCCTGTCCTTTTTTGTGGTAAGTAACTTCATGATTACAATTTATCTCTGTTGGCTTATTAGCTATAATCCTGCTGCTTTAGAGTTTATCATATACATCTTTAACTTATTATAATCTATCTGCAAATGATATATTAACTTCACATATGGTATAAGAATCTTGAGACTTCCTGGGTGGTCCAGTGGTTAAGAATCTGTCTTGCAGTGCAGGGGACATGGTTTTGATCGCTGGTGGGGGAACTAAGATCCCACATGCTGCAGAGCAGCTAAGCCTGCGTGCCATAACTGGAGAGTCTGTGCCCCAAAATGAAAGATCCCACATGCGACAATTCTCCCCACTCCCATTTGTGCTTTGCTTCTACATAGGGTATAAATGCCACAGTGTGTTATTTCTGCTCTTGTTTAAAAGACATATCTTTTAAAGAGAGGTTTAAAGAGAAGAAATATTACATATTTGTAATAATAGTCATCCTTTTTTCCAGTTTCTGTTGCTCTGGTTTCCACCAGGTATCATTTTTCTTCTGCTTCAAGAACATGCTTTGCAACATATTTTTAGCGGTAGCCCACCAATAATGAATGCATTTAGCTTTTAATATGTCTGAAAAAGATTTTATACTGCCTTTGTTTTTGAAAGATATTTTTACCAAGAGAAGAATTCTAGGTTGACAATTTCCTTTTTCTTTTGTTACTCTGAAGATGTTCCTCCGCGGCCACCTGGCTTACACTGTTTTCCAAGAGGAATCTGCTGTCAGCCTGAGCTTCATTCTTAAATACGGAATGTGTCTGTTTCTACGGCTGCTTTTCACATTCTTCTCTATCACTAGTTTTAAATAATTTGAGTATGACGTGCCTTGAAACCATTTTTCTTCATGTTTTTTAATGCTTGGAGTTTCTTGAGATTTTTCGATCTGTGGGTTTATTATCTTCATTACATTTGGAGATTTTTTTTTTCATTTCTCTTCTGTTATTTCTCCTGTCCCTCACATTCCCTTCTTTGTCAGACACTTGGCCTTCAGTGATGCCTTGTTCATTAAATTTTTTCCGATTCTTTTCTTTCTGTGTTTCATTTTGGACAACTTACATCATCTTCAAAACCACTAATCTTTACTTCTATGCTGTTTATTCTGACATCAATTTCATTCGGCATATTTTTCATCTAGAATCTCTAGAAGTTTATCTTCCATGTCTCTAACACAATCTTTCCTCTAGCTTCTTAAACATATGGAATACAATTATAATACTTATTTTACTGTCCATATTTGCTAACTGTACCATCTGTGTCATTTCTGGTCAGTCACTGGTTGTATTTCTTACTTCTTCACATACCTAGTAATTTTTGATTGGATGCAGACATTGTGAATTTTACCATATTAAGTCCTAGGTATTTTTCCATTGCTAAAACTATTCTTTAGCTCTGTTCTGAGATACAGTTGGGAAATAGTTTGATCCTTTGGGGTTTTGCTCTTAAATGCTATTAGGCAAGACCAGGGTAGCATTTATTCTACCATTAACTGGGGCAAGACCCTTGTGATGGTTAATTTTATGTGTCAGCTTAACTGGGTCACAGAGTAACCAGATATTTGGTCAAAATGTTATTCAGGTTCTTTCCATGTCAGTGTTTTTGGATAAGATTGCCCTCCTTAATGTGGGTGGATTTCATCCAATCAGCTGAAGTCCTGACTAGAAAAAAAGGGCTGATCCTCTCCCAAGTAAGACAGAATCCCTACTGCCTGACCACTTTTGTTTCAACTGGTATTCTAGCTTTGTGTAAGAATGGGATTTAAAAGTATATGAATTCATTTTTGCTTATGTTTACACAACAAAGTGATGGAAAGACACCTAACAAAACAGACTAGTGTTTATTCATACAAGAAATGAGAAGGGTTCACTGGGACTCCACTTATTGGTTTCTTGGCTTTTGACTAGATTCTAGAGTTATGAGGTTTACATAAGCACCATTTCTTTTTTTTTTTTTTTGCCCAGGACCCTACGTCAGAAATCTCACTTGAAGGCTGGGAGAAGGATGCGACACGTGAAGGGTGGTGAGTGCAAGAAGAAGCTGATGGAAACTGGAAAGGAAAAAGAAGGAAATCAAGAGCCCAGGAGTGAAACGAAGCAGGCAGGTCCCTGGCAACACAGAAGAGGCTTTAGGTTACCTGTGGCCTTAGGCTACCATGTGGCCTCTTAAGGGCAGAAAATAAAGATAAGAAAGTCCTCAGTTTGAGCAACCACTTCAGTGTCCAGAGAAAGGGAAAATGACACATTGGCAATGAGAAGCTCAGAGCAAATTCCCAGAGACTGTCTCACCCTAAGTGATGGTGGGTCCTGGCAAACATGCAGGGCTTACCTCACAAGGGAACCCCAAGGCACCCTAGGTCTACTTCCTAGACAGAAATGCTATTCTGTTTTCAGCTTTCTTACTCTCAGTCTGTCTGGATGAAAGAAAGATGACTTGGAGGTTTAAGTCCTGGCTAGGCTCTAAACCACCTGGGATCTTCAGGCAAGTTCATCCACCTTTCTGGGTCTATTCAGCTTCTTAAATTTTACTTTTTTTCTTGGAGCCATTTCCCTTTTGAAATATATCCTTGGGAATGTCTTTTAGTGCTGAGTTCTCAGTGGTAAATTCTTTTTATTTACCTGAAAACGTCTTTACTTCATTCTCATTCTTGAAAGACAGTTTCATGGCTATGCAGTTCTAGGTCTGTCTCTTATACACATCTAGATGTGTATAAGAGACAGTGGTATTATAGTATCATACCTCAAATAGAAATTTAAACCAACACTTTATTGAAAAGCAATTATCCTCTAAGTAAAAATAAATAAATAAGTAAAATTTCAAATAATTAGAAATTTACATCCCATTTGAAAAATATACTGATTGTTTAATCAGCCCAGCCATGGCTTTTTATTAAGAATTTTTCATTATAAAGTGAAAAATACCTATTCTGTAATTTATCTCTTCAGCCAGCTGCAATTTTTAGATAGCAAAGTCCCTAACAGAGAAATGTACCTAAACAAAAAATATCTGGCCAGTTATGCAAAAGTAAGATACCAAGTTAAATCTTTAAGCTATGAAATCAGTAATCAACATATCACATGTGGACACAACCTTATTCATAAGCACAGTAAGTTTAAGCAAAATTTTTGAATCTGTCATGCTCATGTACTTATGATATTGTTGGGAAAACAATTTTAAAAATAAGAGCAAAGAAACAGCTACAAGGAACAGACTATTCTGAAACCATTTCCAGGAATAGGGTTTGTTTAAACAAAATGTATTAAGTGAAACCAGCTGCATTAAGGGTCAATGCCATCTGAAGTGGAATTCTAAAACCACCCACTTCATAATATCCGGGTAATTATTCCTTCCTGTTGCTATAAAGGAAACACTGAATGGCCAACTTGCTATAGGAAATCACGCCAAGGAGCAGTGTACCAATGAACAAAAGGCCCAACTGTAGCACAAGTGGATGCCCCCAAAACCCTTGCGTCTCACGAGCACTAGCTGGTTCCTATTGCTTTATGCCTCCACATCACGCATCAAAGTGCTGAAGAAACGTGGAGCGAGCTGCTTGCTCTTTTGAGGGTACCAGGAGAGAGAGGCCTATAGTCAGGAATAACAACATTCTGCTAGTGGGTCAACTGATGATGCTTTCACACAAACTGGTTAAAAAAAAACAAAAAAACAAAAACCAAAAAAAAAGCCACTCCTTGAATTAAAATATGCTCTAGGGAATTCTAAAAAATGCATACTTATTTTCCAATCTGAAAACTAAAACAGATCTCAAGAAAAAGGGGAGTCTGAATCATAAACAAGGTTTCATTATTTAAAATCATTTTCCTTAACTTATAACAACAGCATAAAAAAGAGCTTGCTTCTTTGAAGACTTCCTAGTGGCAATATATCAGGGGAACCCTTCATGAAGTCATGTGACCCAGTCAGGAATACCACCGGTTATGAAAGTGTTTCCCAATGCATCATCAGTACTGGTGGCGGGACTGTAATCAAAACAATGCAGCTGAGAAATGCAGGCATTAATCATTTTATTTTGGAAGCCAATTAGGGGATGATGAAGGAAGAAAACACAGTGATTCATTTGTTTTGATGAAATCTGGCCTTCAAAAGACAGAACAGGCCAGGAGACACATATTTTTTTGGTCTAAGGTGTCTTAAACTAGACCTTTAAAAAAAGATTCTTCCCAGGCTCACTGCTGCTGCTGCTGCTGCTAAGTCGCTTCAGTCGTGTCCAACTCTGTGCGACCCCATAACGGGGCAGCTCACCAGGCTTCGCCGTCCCTGGGATTCTCCAGGCAAGAACACTGGAGTGGGTTCCCATTTCCTTCTCCAATGCACGGAAGGGAAAAGAGAGAGCGAAGCCGCTCAGTAGTGTCCGATTTGCAGCGACCCCATAGCCTTCTGTCTATCGGGCTCCTCTGTCCAGGGGATTTTCCAAGCAAGAGTACTAGAGTGGGTTGCCATTGCCTTCTCGGGATTAGTATGACTACCACCCATTAAAAATTCATGATTACTTGGGCCCAGGTTAGACTTCACAATGCTTATTGAGAACAAAGCGGGTAGAGGCTGAGTACTTGGAGGAGCTAGGGGAATGCAGAGCAAAGTAAATCTATGGAAGAAACTTTTGAAGAAATTCATCAACACTGACAGGAATACTAAAAATAAGCAAATTTCATATGGTTCTTGGCTGATTAAAAAGTGTTGTTCCTTGGCAACATCTATGAGCCATTACTACACAAAGCAAGATGGTATTGGTGGAGAGTATCTGATTAGAAACCAAGAAGGCATGAGCTTGAGTCCTGGGACTCTGTCCCTTCATGAACACAGGCAAGTCAATTAAACTCTCTAAGCCCAACAGCCTTTACCCACACAGCTGAGATAATATCGGTCATCTCATATGACACCAAATGAAATGATGTCACACGACCAATGTTGCCAGCACAACCACGCAAACAGAAGGTACAGTATTATTTGAAATAGCTCTTAAAGGTCTTTTTTTCTTAGTTTGATTCTAGTTGATTTTCTCTTAAAATATCCTACTCAACATGTTTCACACATCTTAACCCATCTTATACTCTCCCTATTCGCTATTTCCACTCTGTGCTGCCCAGGACCCTACGTCAGAAATCTCACTTGAAGGCTGGGAGAAGGATGCGACACGTGAAGGGTGGTGAGTGCAAGAAGAAGCTGATGGAAACTGGAAAGGAAAAAGAAGGAAATCAAGAGCCCAGGAGTGAAACGAAGCAGGCAGGTCCCTGGCAACACAGAAGAGGCTTTAGGTTACCTGTGGCCTTAGGCTACCATGTGGCCTCTTAAGGGCAGAAAATAAAGATAAGAAAGTCCTCAGTTTGAGCAACCACTTCAGTGTCCAGAGAAAGGGAAAATGACACATTGGCAATGAGAAGCTCAGAGCAAATTCCCAGAGACTGTCTCACCCTAAGTGATGGTGGGTCCTGGCAAACATGCAGGGCTTACCTCACAAGGGAACCCCAAGGCACCCTAGGTCTACTTCCTAGACAGAAATGCTATTCTGTTTTCAGCTTTCTTACTCTCAGTCTGTCTGGATGAAAGAAAGATGACTTGGAGGTTTAAGTCCTGGCTAGGCCTAAACCACCTGGGATCTTCAGGCAAGTTCATCCACCTTTCTGGGTCTATTCAGCTTCTTAAATTTTACTTTTTTTCTTGGAGCCATTTCCCTTTTGAAATATATCCTTGGGAATGTCTTTTAGTGCTGAGTTCTCAGTGGTAAATTCTTTTTATTTACCTGAAAACGTCTTTACTTCATTCTCATTCTTGAAAGACAGTTTCATGGCTATGCAATTCTAGGTTAGCCGTTAGTTTCTTTGCCTCCACTGAAAATATCATTCTACTATTTCAAGGCTTCTCTAGCTGTAGAGGAGCCAGCCATCGCTCCACTCTTCTGCAGGTAATCTGTCTTTTCTCTATAGCTATTTTAAGAGTCTTCTCTGTTCTGATGTTCTGTAGGTTCCCTATATATTTAGACATGTGTTTCTTTCCTTCTTTCCCTTTTCTCTTTGACTGCTTTGGACTTGAATAGGCTTCCTGAACTTGAGAATTTTTATCTCTACCACCTTTAGAACTTAGGCCAACAGAGACCCCTGTCCTCAATTCCACGATTTAACAGACTCCAGCTCTCTCCATAGGGCAAGTGGTCTGAAGGTTCAGGGGATATGTCCACCCAGAGCCTGAGTAGCATATTTCAGGTACCCGGGACCCCGGAATTCCCGACCTTAACAGCTCCAAGCCCACAGTCAGGGTTTACCTGGATCTCTTCCCCACGTCTACTCTAAAAGTGGAAGGCACCAGCAGTGTGGACACATGCCAGAGGGTGGCCTCAGGTGGCACATCTGTGAAAAGTATGAACCGAGATTATATACGTAGGGTGAAACATCCATGCGTGTATGCTCGAGGCCCTTGGGCAGCGCAGGAAACAGCCAGGGGAAGAGAGAGAAGACGGTCAGGCCGTCGGCCGGGGTTTGGCTCAGTGTGTGCTGCTACGTGTCAGTGGAAAACTCTGTGAAGTTTGGACACTCTAAATTTCTAGGGTACTGTGGTATATTCACTGAGAGAGGAATACAGAACATATTTTATTTAACAGTTTGTTACTTTGTAACTTCTAGATATTTAGACATATGATGTGTAGGTTTCCATTTATACTGATGCACTAGCTCTCACAAATGTTAAGGGATGGCCTGATTTCATCAGTTATAAAAATTTTCACCCATCATTGCTTTCAGTATTTCCTCTAGGCCATTCTCCACAGCATCTTTTTCTTAGAACTCCAATTAAACATAAGCTGGATCCTCGCACTATGTACTCTCTCTTAACCAATATACTGTCTGCCTCTTCCTCTCTCCAAACTGCAAGCTCTGTTACGTCTTCAAATTTATCTTCCAGTTCACTAATTCTCTCTTCAGCTAGATCTGTTTCCATATTCAATCCCTTCTTGAAATTTTTATTTCAAAGATTACACTTTTCACTTCCTGACATTATATTTGGTTTTTCAAATAAATTTGCCTGGTTCTGCTTGATGATATCTTTTTATTTACTCATACTTTCAACTCCTCCTTTTGTTTCCAAAAATTACTAAGTGAATTGATTTTATATTCAATATCCAATATTTCAAATATCTGAAATCATTGGATGTCAGAGTTGACTATGATTTCTAGTGAGGCTTGCTCATATCTTGTTTCTGTGTGTCTGCCTGTCGGCTTTTTGGTGTGTTCTCATTGGTTGGAATGACCCACGGGAAACTTTGGAGTCCAGAGAAGACTTTGATTTGCTTCTGTCAAGTGCCCAAGGCCACTAAAAACCTAGGTCCGCTTTAAGTCAAGATTTCCAACTTGTAGTTATTGGAGGAGGGTGGGGATCACACAAATAGTATAAAATCAGTTTCCAAATCCATGCCAGAGCAAGTTAGCAGCCACAGTTCTTATGTTACTTTTTTTTTTTTAACTTTGTCCTCCACCCAAAGCCAAAAGTGAAACAGAAACTTTTTTTGCTGCTTGATATTACATAAAGTCCTTCTCTCCTAGTCCACCTTTCCTCTAAGAGTGTAACCTCTCTCAAGTCTTGCCTTCACAAGAAATAGTCCTGGATCACCAGCTAACTCACTTCTCTATCCTCAGGAGCCCAAGGCTTGTCACAGGCATACTACTCCCCTCCTTTCCCCCACCAAAGTTCCAGGTCATACCAGGGTATCATCAATGGATGCTTATTCTGGGGGTAAAGTTTTATAATAGCAGACTATTCATATTGTCACAGAATGTCTTCCCCACAGATTGGTTTTTAGTTGCAAGAGCAAAACCAGCAACTCATTATCCAAACCCTACACTTCACTAGATAATCAAAGTCAATGTCACTAATGACAGGCAGAAGGACACTGTGGGTACCTGGATGTCATACCATGAGAAAGACATGATTTTACTTTTGTAGTATTCTAACCAGAGGTGCATAACCTGAATCTAACAGGAAGGAAACAGGCCAGAACTGAAAAACATTCTATAAAATAGCTGGCCTATATTCATTAAGAAATATCAGTGCTATGCAACACAGAAATACTAAGGAACTGGTCGAGATTACAGGAGAGTAAAGAATATGACTGCTTAATGCAATCCATGATCCTCGGCTGGATCCTACACTTGGGGGTGGGGGTGGAGCGATGCTCTAAAGAGTATTATGGGACAGCTGAGAAAGCTGGAAACATGGATTATAGATTAAATAAAAATATTATCAGAGTTAAAAATTTCCTAAATTTGGTAATCACACTGTAGTTAAATAAGAGAATATCCTTGTTGTAAGGAAATATATTTGAAACTTTAAGGGACAAATGTTACAACCTCAACTGACTCAGGAAAATGAATTTTATATCCACATACACATATAGGGGGCGGGGGGCGAGAAAGAAGGATAAAGCAAATGTAAACTGACAAAAATCCTAAAAATCGATGAATCTAAGTAAAGAGCGTGTGGGAATCTCTATACTATCCTAGTAAATATCCTGTAAATTTTGAAATAATTTCAAAATACAAAGTAAAAAAAGTGGGTGATCCAACTTGAGCCAATGGTAGACGTGGAAAACAGAATAAACAGACATACAGTGCTTGCATTAGCAAACTATACTGATCTGCGAGCGACCTAAAACTCCAGTTACCAAGTATTCCTGCCGAGGAACAGGTGAAGAAATAATACAGAACTCTGCTCCCATTTAAGATACAGAAAGTTGTAAGAGAACATCTTTTTCAACCTAATAAGAAAAAGTTAACAGTATCTATAAAATCATAACATTTATTGAGCTAATCAAAGAGAGCTGAGGTCACAAGGTAACCAAGTGAACTGAATTCTAGAGTGACAAGTCCCTCCAAGGAGAGACAAGACATACAAACTGTGCGACCTTTCACAGAGCACAAGAGAAAAAGCTGGATGCCATACAATCAGGTAAAAGGGAAACAGCTGAAATTTTAATGAATTCTTATAAAGCCAGTTGTGGCTTGGGGGCGGGGGGCGGTCATCTGAAAAACATTCTATAAAATAGCTGGCCTATATTCATTAAGAAATATCAGTGCTATGCAACACAGAAATACTAAGGAACTGGTCGAGATTACAGGAGAGTAAAGAATATGACTGCTTAATGCAATCCATGATCCTCGGCTGGATCCTACACTTGGGGGTGGGGGTGGAGCGATGCTCTAAAGAGTATTATGGGACAGCTGAGAAAGCTGGAAACATGGATTATAGATTAAATAAAAATATTATCAGAGTTAAAAATTTCCTAAATTTGGTAATCACACTGTAGTTAAATAAGAGAATATCCTTGTTGTAAGGAAATATATTTGAAACTTTAAGGGACAAATGTTACAACCTCAACTGACTCAGGAAAATGAATTTTATATCCACATACACATATAGGGGGCGGGGGGCGAGAAAGAAGGATAAAGCAAATGTAAACTGACAAAAATCCTAAAAATCGATGAATCTAAGTAAAGAGCGTGTGGGAATCTCTATACTATCCTAGTAAATATCCTGTAAATTTTGAAATAATTTCAAAATACAAAGTAAAAAAAGTGGGTGATCCAACTTGAGCCAATGGTAGACGTGGAAAACAGAATAAACAGACATACAGTGCTTGCATTAGCAAACTATACTGATCTGCGAGCGACCTAAAACTCCAGTTTACCAAGTATTCCTGCCGAGGAACAGGTGAAGAAATAATACAGAACTCTGCTCCCATTTAAGATACAGAAAGTTGTAAGAGAACATCTTTTTCAACCTAATAAGAAAAAGTTAACAGTATCTATAAAATCATAACATTTATTGAGCTAATCAAAGAGAGCTGAGGTCACAAGGTAACCAAGTGAACTGAATTCTAGAGTGACAAGTCCCTCCAAGGAGAGACAAGACATACAAACTGTGCGACCTTTCACAGAGCACAAGAGAAAAAGCTGGATGCCATACAATCAGGTAAAAGGGAAACAGCTGAAATTTTAATGAATTCTTATAAAGCCAGTTGTGGCTTGGGGGCGGGGGGCGGTCAAAACATCACTGCTGTCTGAATTGACTTGCGAGCTCCTTCCCATGAAGATTCTACCATATGTTTACAAGAAAGACTGGGGGCAGAGAGGGAGACTGGAGAGCCCTCCACCCCCCCAATACTGACTTGGGATAAAGTCGTGCCCACTTCCTGGACAATTCTCTCAAACAGTGCTTTTTAATCCATAAGGGGGAAGGGGAGGATCCTGCACCCCAGGATCCAGGCAAAGATCTACCATTGCTTGGGGTGGAGAAGCAAAGACATCGTTGGCCGAATTGGGTGTTGATACAATATAGAGGTCTGCTATTGCTGGGGAGGAGCGGCCAGTGAGAAATTATGTTCCGCTCCTGCCATAGAAGGTAGAGCTTGTGTGCCACAGAGGGTGGAAGGGCTGGAATGCTAAGAAAGCCCCACCACAGGACAAAGGGGACCAAGCAATTCCCTGTCCCAAGCAACAACGTGCCTGGCTCCAAGTAGAAAATGATAGCAATTTACCACTTGGGTAATAATAAAGGTAGGTTAAAAGTAAAAGAATAGGGAAAAAAACTACACAAGCACTATCAAAAGGAAGCTGAAGTAGCTATTAGAACAAAAAGTATTACCAGGGATTAGGAGGGATGATACATAATGATAAAGAGGCCCATTCAAGTCTAAACAGTCCTGTTTAACCTAATAACAGAGCTTTAAAATATAAAAAGAAATAATCTAAAGTAATTTAGTCTTTCCTTTCATTCCAACTAGTCATTTCTTTGTCCTGCCTTCATCTTTACTAGTCCAACTTTTATTACTCCTCAGGGGCAGCAGCCGAGAGGAGCTACCCACGTCGGAGGCCAGTGGCGGCCGAGAGGAGACACCCCGCGTCCGAGGTCAGGGCCAGCAGCCGGGAGCAGCAACCCGAGGAGCAGTGACTGCGCAGGCGCAGGAGGGCCTAGAGGAGCTATCCCACGTTGAAGGTCAGGAACGGCATCGGTAAGGAGATATCCTTCGTCCAAGGTAAGGAGCAGCGGCTGTGCTTTGCTGGAGCAGCCGTGAAGAGATACCCCATGCCCAAGGTAAGAGAAACCCAAGTAAGATGGTAGGTGTTGCAAGAGGGCATCAGAGGGCAGACACTCTGAAACCATACTCACAGGAAACTAGTCAATCTAATCACACTAGGACCACAGCCTTGTCTAACTCAGTGAAACCAAGCCATGCCTGCAGAGCAACCCAAGACGGGCAGGTCATGGTGGAGAGGGCTGACAGAATGTGGTCCACTGGAGAAGGGAATGGCAAGCCACTTCAGTATTCTTGCCTTGAGAACCCCATGAACAGTATGAAAAGGCAAAATGATAGGATACTGAAAGAGGAACTCCCCAGGTCAGTAGGTGCCCAATATGCTACTGGAGATCAGTGGAGAAATAACTCCAGAAAGAATGAAGG
>SJYC01068786.1:0-11670 GCA_006408675.1 Madoqua kirkii | reverse complement strand
AACTCCAGTACTTTGGCCACCTCATGCGAAGAGTTGACTCACTGGAAAAGACTCTGATGCTGGGAGGGATTAGGGGCAGGAGAAGAAGGGGACGGCAGAGGCTGAGATGGCTGGATGGCATCACGGACTCGATGGATATGAATTTGAGTGAACTCAGGGAGTTGGTGATGGACAGGGAGACCTGGCGTGCTGCCATTCATGGGGTCACAAAGAATCAACGACTGAGTGACTGAACTGAACAGACAGGTCAATTATAGCTCAATAAAAACTATCTAGGGGAGGGGTGTGAAAAGGCCTCTTGGTTACTGAAAACAGCAAATGATGCCAGACAGCTATGGTTTCAGTTTGCGCCTCTAATTTTCAGTTTGTCCATTATTTTTTAGGCTTTAAGGAGTTCCCTCTTTTCTTGCAAGTTACTAAAAGATGTCATCTATTTCAGCATTGTGTTTAGGCATTTTTATCAGGTGGATTTTCAGAACAGTTAATCTGTCAAGTCACCAGTGAAAGTCTCCCTCGTATTTGTGCTTGCAGGCGATGCTAAATTTCCCTCAAGTCCTATGACATTATGCCGTCCCATCCCAGACCCTTCAACAATAAAACCCGAAGGGCGAGCAGAGTTGGTTCACAACCTAATCACTTAATCCTTACGGGCTGGTATTTTCCTTTCCTCAGGCTCTTGACATGCACTCTGCCCAGAAGCTGTGTCTTCGTCCTGTACCCTTAACTCCTTTCAACAGCTGTACCTGGACTGTAGTGAAATCCCACCTCTTTACTCCTGGCCTCCGCATATGCCCCAAAGCTCTCTCTTCTCATCTCCCCCCACCAAACAATAACACTCCCAAATCTCTCCCTGACCTATCACCCTAGAGAGTGGCAGACTCTCCTTCCTCTCACCACTGTTAATTCTTCTCATCTACACTCTTAATGGGAACTAAATCATGCCTAGCATTTGAATTAAATGCTTGGGTGTTTCATCTTCTCAACTTGGTTCCTGAAAATCAGGACCATCTTTGAATCTCCCACAGCTCTAGCACAGTGCCCTTGTGCTCCTGTAAACAAACAATAAATACCTGGCAAATGAATCACTGAACATACTCAGGAATGAAAATCCTTAAGGGGAAATTATTACAATGGGAGATATCTCCCAAAGGTGCAGAAGGGCCGACCGTGAGCCTGTGTCCGACTCTTTGCGACCCCATAGACTGTAGCCCTCCAGGCTCCTCTGTCCATGGAATTCTCCAGGCAAGAAATACTGGAGTGGGTTGCCATTTCCTCCTCCAGGAGATCCCCCTGACCCAGGGGTCGAACCCGAGTCTCCTGCCTCTCCTGCACTGGCAGGAGGATTCTTGATCACTGTGCCACCTGGGAAGCCCAACCAGCCTGACATTCTGATACAAATCACTTAAATCCAGACAGTCACAGCAAGAACTGTTCGGAAGTATCCGTTTCAAATCTATAGAGCGTGTACACTTTGCTTCAAGAGAATCACAACTAAAATGTTAAAACTGCACTCCCTAGAGTAATTATCAGGCAGCATTTTTAATACCAATTTTTGAAGGCGAAATAGCAATGATATTTTCTTTACAGATTTTTTTTTCATCATAAGCACACACACTTCTGAGTGCAGATATCTGCAGCATTTCACAAGTCCAGCACTGGTTACTGTACCATGAATGCGTCTCAGTGCTGAAGAAAGAACCAGGTTCCTATGTTCTGACATCTGCATGGTTTGTTGAGCCAACAGAATGAGAGGGCTCTAGGTTTGTCCCCTCAAGCTCAAAGCACAAATGTATAGAACATAAACTGGCATGCCAGCTGCCCGGACTCACCTCCATGCCCAAACCTCTTGTTTTTCCCAATCTCACTTTTTAAAGGAGTGCCATCATGTGGTGACTGACTTAAGCACACTTCTAACAGCTGATACTACGGTGCGCTAAGTGCTCCAGAACAGGAGGGGAGGACCACACTTATAGGGTATCTGATAACAGATTACTTCCACAAATGATCAGACTTTAATATAAGTCTAATAAGAGAGTCCCTGTTCTTTTCAGGAGGACCCTGATTTCATGTCAGTGAGACCCAGAGTCGATAATCCCCACGGCAACTGTAACTGGGGCAGGGCTGAGAGGTGGGGCAGGGACATTGCTAGGCCCTACAATCCCGGTCTCCTGCCTCGCTGGCCCAACCCCACAGCTCTTCTGTATAAGATGCAGGTTATCTGGCAACTTCCAATTTTATTTATTTAACAAACACATACACGGCATTCACCAGGCGCCTACACTGTTCTCAGCACTTCATAAATATTTGTAAAGCAATATTTAGAGCAGTGCCTGGCACACAGTAAACACTACATGTGTCAAATAAACAAAAAATCAAAATCTCCACAAATAATTTGTATTTAATGCAGCTCTTCTCATCTGAGGAGTCTGAAGTAACAGCCTATATTATAAAATCTCAGCAATCTTCTAGGGTGTTATTATTATTATTTTTTTTTTAAAAAAAAGGATGCAAAATTCATAGAAATTAAGCTGAAAGCAAAAGCCAGCAGTCTGGGCTCTGAAAGGCTGGAGCAGTGTCCTTCAACTGGACACTGGATACACGAGCAGTAACACGTCCACACAAAGGGAAACCACTCAGAGACATAAAGGGAGGGGCTCGCGTAACACGCACCACGAGGAGAATGACTGACGACGTGTGACGCTAAGGGAAAGAAGCCAGACTCCAAAGGCCATATACTATGCGATACATATAAGGACCGAGAACTCACCGTGGTTGCCGGGAGCCGAGCAGGGAGCAGGGAAGGGACGACTCCAAAGGAGCAGCGCTTGGGGATGTGGGGGTCGAGGGCAGGGCTCTGTGTCTTGAATGAGGCGGTAATTTCACAACTGCACGCACTCGTCACAGTCCACAGAACTGTACCCTGAAGAGTAAGTTTTACACTATATGGAAATTTTACATCAATAAACCTGACTAGGTCCACAGTTTAGCTTTCCAAATTAAAGACTGGTTGTATTTTAAGAAGCTAAAGAAGTTGCATTCTAGAAAAGTTAAAACAAAAACTGGCCAGATTGTTTTTTCTCTGTCACTGACCTGTATCTTTTATTAACTTTATAACTACCCTTCATAAAAGTTACAGTTTGCTGAGCTAACTACGTAACAAGCACTGTTCGGTTTCTTCCCCTTTACTGCTTCCTCTTCTATGTCAACTTCAGATACATGTGAAATAACGAGGGAAAAATGCCTCTTTCCTTCTCCATAGCATACTCCCGCACCCATTCCACTCCCAGGACGTAACTACCATCAACAGACTTGTTTCTACACGTGTTCAGACCCACACTTTTCCTTGTGGTATGAATGGGATTGTATTCCATATGACACTTGCTTTTCTACTGAATGCTTTGAACGTCTCTCCGTGTCTATGTAAAGCTGCCTCAATCGTTTTAACAGCTGCACAATGTTACACAGAACCACGCCATAATTTATTTAGCCATTCCCTAATAACGTGTACCTAACTCCTTCCAAATGCTCTAAGGTAGGTTCCTCGTAGAGAGTTTAATTCTCCCAATGACCCAACAATGAGAGGGCCTATTAAAGGTAAGTACCCCAGGGCTTTGGAAAGACGCACTAAGTCCTTCCTTCCACAAATCCTGCTCTGCGCCAGGAACACAGCAGAGCACAGGTCAGACGCTCCTGGCCACCACCTAAGTCACTACCTTTCTTCTTCACCGGCTGCAACCAGTAACAACCCCCTCTGCCCCCCGACTGGTACAAGTCTGGGCTGATGCGAGAGGGGCTCTGGGGGCCCCCAGAGGGACTCTCGGCCTGGACTGGGTGCAAAGTGATCCTCAGGGGAGGCCTTCCCGTTCCTGATACTTGGTGTGGCCTTTCTTCCATCCCCATCAGACGGAGGACCCACAGCGAGAGTCATCGCGGACTATCCCAGAGCGGCTCTGCTCCCAAAACCGAGGTCGTCCACCTGTTGCTACTACATGCTGGCTCACACCAAGCCTCCCAGGAAGTGGTACGCTCGGCAAATCATAAAGCAGTTCACAGGTTCACCAATGAGGCCGCCGAGTAAACCTTTCTCTCAGCGAGGAAACAGAGAAGGAGGCAGCTGTGGGCTCTGACAGTTGTACACATGAACGAAAGGCACAGGGAAAGACCCCCAGGTTAAGAGATGCAACCGAGAGAAGCAGTGACTCAGCACCAGCAGACTGCTAGAAGCAAAACTGCAGGGTTTGGGGGTAAAATCTCACAGTTTAAAAAAAAATGTTCAGACCCACACTTTTCCTTGTGGTATGAATGGGATTGTATTCCATATGACACTTGCTTTTCTACTGAATGCTTTGAACGTCTCTCCGTGTCTATGTAAAGCTGCCTCAATCGTTTTAACAGCTGCACAATGTTACACAGAACCACGGCCATAATTTATTTAGCCATTCCCTAATAACGTGTACCTAACTCCTTCCAAATGCTCTAAGGTAGGTTCCTCGTAGAGAGTTTAATTCTCCCAATGACCCAACAATGAGAGGGCCTATTAAAGGTAAGTACCCCAGGGCTTTGGAAAGACGCACTAAGTCCTTCCTTCCACAAATCCTGCTCTGCGCCAGGAACACAGCAGAGCACAGGTCAGACGCTCCTGGCCACCACCTAAGTCACTACCTTTCTTCTTCACCGGCTGCAACCAGTAACAACCCCCTCTGCCCCCCGACTGGTACAAGTCTGGGCTGATGCGAGAGGGGCTCTGGGGGCCCCCAGAGGGACTCTCGGCCTGGACTGGGTGCAAAGTGATCCTCAGGGGAGGCCTTCCCGTTCCTGATACTTGGTGTGGCCTTTCTTCCATCCCCATCAGACAGAGGACCCACAGCGAGAGTCATCGCGGACTATCCCAGAGCGGCTCTGCTCCCAAAACCGAGGTCGTCCACCTGTTGCTACTACATGCTGGCTCACACCAAGCCTCCCAGGAAGTGGTACGCTCGGCAAATCATAAAGCAGTTCACAGGTTCACCAATGAGGCCGCCGAGTAAACCTTTCTCTTAGCGAGGAAACAGAGAAGGAGGCAGCTGTGGGCTCTGACAGTTGTACACATGAACGAAAGGCACAGGGAAAGACCCCCAGGTTAAGAGATGCAACCGAGAGAAGCAGTGACTCAGCACCAGCAGACTGCTAGAAGCAAAACTGCAGGGTTTGGGGGTAAAATCTCACATTTAAAAAAAAAAAAAAGGCATTATGGGAGTTTAAAAAATGTATCTCAAAGCAGAAGAGCATCAGAACCTCCGGGCACTCCCCATACTCTGTGTCCCCAGGCCCTGCTCTTCCTGGCTCCAGCAAGTACTGACACACAGCTGATCATCTTTAAAGCACTTAGACCCTGGCCCACTCCTCTGGCCCAAATAATTTTGAAGCATATATCTGATACTATATAATTTCATTCATTCATAAATATTTTAATACATGCTTCTAGAAGATAAAGTCTAATTTATAAACATAATGATCCTTTTGGTTATAAGACCTAAAAATTAACAGTAAATCTTAAATATCATCCAATATTCAGTTAAAGTTCAAATTTCCCCCATCAGCTCATAAATGCATTTCCACCACTCTAATTGTTATAGCTTGCTTGAGTTCAGATCTTAATAAGCTCCATGTACTGTGGTTACTTCTCCTTTAATCTATAGGTTCCACTTAATCGTTTTCTTCTAATTCACTTTCTAAATAAACCAAGACATTTGCTCCAGTATTGCCCTCTGTCTAAATTTTGATGACTAAGTTTAACAAGTTAGGGGGCTGAATTTTAATTGTTGCTTTTCCTGTGAAAACTTTCTTTGCTCATCTGCGGGTGACGACTCCTGTTTAAAAGAGGTGCCTTTTTCTGCGTGTAGAGGGCGGGCGGGGATGGATGTGTGTGCACATTTTATTTTGGAGGGCTGTTCTGTGGCTGGTTGAAAGAATCAAATGAGTTTCTCAGACAAACTGCAACTCTTTCACAACTAAAACTTGGTATTCCCTCATGAGGTCAGCCTCTCCAGGGCATTCTGAGGCCAAGCAAGTCTTTCAAAGAACAGGGCTATGAAGGACTTCCCTGGTAACACGCTACAGGGTGCATAGGTTCAATCCCTGGCTGGGGAAATAAGATCCCACATGCCGTTCAGTGTGGCCAAGTAAAAACGGTAGGGTGATGAACGGGTCCTCCGCATTTTAGGAGTATAGACAGCTGGGAGATCCAGGTGGCACCAGTGGTAAATAACCCGTCTGCCAGTGCAGGAGATGTAAGAGACACGGGTTCGTTCGATCCCTGGGTCAGGAAGATCCCCTGGAGGAGGGCATGGCAACTTACTCCAGTATTCTTGCCTGGAGAATCCCATGGACAGAGGAGCCTGGTGGGTTACAGTCCATGGGGCCGCAAAGAGTCTGGCACGACTGAAGCGACTTAGCACACACAACCAACTATTTCTATAAATGAACGATGTTGAGTTCGGATGGCACGAGTTGGGAAGAAACTAAACGGGGAGAAAGAGCTGGTGCTGGCGTGGGCACTCTGCCAGGGAAGTTCTTTCCTAAAGGTGCCATGTGAGCTGGGCCTGCGTGATCTGAAAGGCCAGTAACCAGAGCTGGTGTGCCAGTGCCCAGCAGAGGGCAGAGCAGGGCTGGGGGGCAGGCACCGACAGGGCAGAGCACCGCGGTGGGCAGAGGGAGGGACGGGAGCGGGGTTCTGAGCAGGAGACCAGACCCAGACCACACAGGGCCCACAGGACTGGGGACTCCCTCCTAAGGTGGGCACCCGGCAGAGGACGAAAACTGGGAAGTGAGAAGGTCTGACACGGATGTCTGGAGGAGTCTTTCTGACAGCAGGCGAGCAGACTCGGAGGGGAAAAAGACCCGGCCGGAAGGCGGAGGACTTTTCCCAACAGAGGCGGTGATGGTGGTGAGGCGCCAGCGTGGTGTTTACTTGCTCTTAGCCTTTATTCTAGGATGCTAGGATTCTTCTAAGATTTATTCTAGGAGTTCTTCTTGGAGCTTTTGCTGCCACCTCAGATGCGGGAGTGGGGATGAGGGAGTGGTCCAGGTCGACACCTACGGGAGGGCGAGCCGGGGACCTGGGGAGACGATGCCACGGTCACAGGCAAAAGGACAGGACCACAGTGCGAAGACCAGGTTTGGGGAGAACCCATTAACAAAAAAAACCACAACCCTGACAGCGCCTGCCCGTCTTCCTCTCCAGCCACAGGGCTCACTCTCAGCTGCACCCTCATGAGCTGCGGCCGCACAGCCGCCCGGGGAGCCACCTGTGCGGCCCTCCCGTGTCCTGCCACAAGCCCCGCGGGCTGGGCGGCCGCTCACCACAGGTTTCCCCTTCTTTCCTCCAGCTCCTTCTCGAGAGTCTGTCTAGGATCACCCTTCTCTCCCTGAGCCAACAGTCCCGCCCACCAGACTTGTCTTCCGCGCTGGGGTCAGCAGCTTGCGCAGGCTGTTCGGCCTGATGGGGAGCGCGGGCGGTGGGGGCGCCGGGGGGAGGGCAAGTGTGCTCAGCATGCGTGTGTGCAATGCCCCGGCCACGGCCGCATCCTCAGCGCGCACCAACGCACCGGAAGCCTCTGCTGGGCAGCCCTTTCTCGGCAACCCTGGGAAACTTGTCGTGGGCGATGACCCGCACCCACTTGGTCTCTGTGCTGCCAGATACGCTCTGATGAATTCGCCCAGTTCTCTGCTTTGGCTTTGCTCTCCTTGGGGAAGCGCTCATCAGGCGATCAGCACCCGGTCCCTGTGACGTCTCCGTACCTAACTCTGCTGATAAGAGTTTTTTTTTCCACCAAGCGTCTGCATAGGACTGATTATTTTGGCTCGTGCCAGGATTTGGAAAATGTGCCAAACTATGATGCCCTACTAGATTTATAACGCTTTCAAAAATCTCAACATTTGTTAAAGCTATGGTATAAAAAAGAAGAAAGAAAGAAAAAAACAAAAACAAAAAGGGCTCTTGGGGGCCTAAGAGACAGATCAGAAACACAAGGGCTGTCAGGTGGAATTACGGCTCCACACCACAGAGCGATGTGAATTTCCTCCTTCATAAAGAGAAATACACGCTGCTCTGTTATTGTCAGTGCACAGGTAGGCAGTTCCACTGGACACACCTTCCAGGCGGCACTCCCAAGGACGTCTCCAAAGCCTTTACAAGTACCTATTTTTGGATGCAGAAATCCCACTTCTAGAAAACTTATCCTGAGGAAATAATAACACAAAAATGGATTATGAAGATGATCCTGGGGAGAAAAACCGCCGACAGCGTTCAGTGCTCGTGAACGGGGTCAGAGTAGACCACGGCGTGGCCGCACCTGCCGGGAGGATGAGACTTCCACCCTGCCACACGTGTGGGCACAGCGCCCTCCTCCTGAGCGATCGGCAGAGGCAGGGGAGCAGCACCTGGTGGCCCAGGCTGCCAGCCGCAGCACCATCACGACGGCAGCAGAGCCTCTCCATGCGTCTCTAACAACTGCCCTGAGAAAGCAATAAAGGCCTTCTCTCTCTCTCTCTCTCTCTCTCTCTCTTTCTCTCTCTGTCTCTCTCTCTCTCACACACACACACACACACGCCACGCAAATATACAAATGTCTGCATATAATTTCAAAAAGGCCTACAAAATCCAAAGAGAAGCATATCGTTTATATTTAAGAATAAACAAACAAACAAAGAATAAACAATCATCTTGGCAAGGTAACAAATTCTGAATATGGGCAACTCTGACCACAAAGAACAGGGGTAGGGGAAATTCAGTCTTTGGAGGCAGGCCCCAAGCACACTACAAACTCTACCTGGCTCTTCTTTTTTTATTTTTATTTTTATTTTAATTGAAGGCTAATTACAAGGAGAAGGCAATGGCACCCCACTCCAGTTCTCTTGCCTGGAAAATCCCATGGATGGAGGAGCCTGGTGGGCTGCAGTCCATGAGGTCACTGAGGGTCGGACATGACTGAGTGACTTCACTTTCACTTTTCACTTTCATGCATTGGAGAAAGAATGGCAACCCACTCCAATGTTCTTGCCTGGAGAATCCCAGGGACGGGGGAGCCTGATGGGCTGCCAATCTGTGAGGTCGCACACAGTTGGACACGACTGAAGTGACTTAGCAATTACTTTACAATATTGTGGTGGTTTTTGCCATATTACCTGTTATCTCCTGAAAAGATTAAATTAATCCACACAAGGTGTCGGAAACACAAAATGCCTGGCTCTACACTTACAAGTACCAGGAATGACAAATCTATAGAGATTTCCAAGGTTTTTGCACACATTCACTAGAACAGGAGTCTGATCCTGCTAAGTAAACCAAATACATTGCTGAGACAAAAACCTTTGACACGTAGGAAGGTCAGCGACAGAATTTAGTCTGAACCAGAAGACCCAGACATACATTCTTCCAGGGGTAACGAAAGAAAACAAAGAGCTCTGGGGAGATGCATGGTATACAAAAACCTCCCTTTGCAGGATAAAGGCAATCCAGAAAGTTCAGCTCTTACTGTCTCTGCTACCTTCTGGATAAACGCAGCTGTTCTTCTAGAGAAGAAAGTGAAAGTGAAGTCGTTCGGTCGTGTCCGACTCTTTGCAACCCCATGGACTAGTAGCCTACCAGGCTACTCCGTCCATGGGATTTTCCAGGCAAGAATACTGGAGTGGGTTACCATTTCCTTCTCCAGGGGATCTTCCTGACCCAGGGATCGAACCTGAATCTCCCGCATTGGAGGCAGGTGCTTTAACCTCTGAGCCACCAGGGAACCTCTCTAAAGAGCACGGTGATGGCCGCATCCTGGCCTCGGTAGCTGGGCGCGACCTGCTCTCTGCCCCATTGTGGCCAGTCTCCCTTCCCCGTTCAGCAGCCGGCCCACTCAGGACCTTGGCATGTGCTGGCCCTTGGCCTGGAAAGTTCTTACTGCCCCGAAGCCTGCCCCCTGGTCCAGTCTCGGCTTAAATGTCTCCTCTTCCTGCCCTCCCCCTAAGCCCATTACGTTACGGCCGCTTCTCACGTGGGTGGGCAGAGGAGGTGGTGGTGGTGGTTAATGACAACACACAGTCACAAGTGAGACGCCTGCAGTGCCTGCTGTGTCCTGGGGAGTTTCCCTCACTCACTTCACCCGTACAATCTCATCTAATCCTCACTATAACCCAAGGATGCGAGCACTGTTAGGATGGTCACTGCAGGGCCAGTATAGCAGTCAGCATCCAGCGTGGTCCCCAGTGACTCCCACTGTACCTTCAGTTCAGTTCAGTGGCTCAGTCGTGTCCGACTCTTCGCAACCCCATCGGCTGTAGCACACCAGGCCTCCCTGTCCATCACCACCTCCCAAAGCTTGTTCAAATTCATCTCCATTGAGTCGGTGATGCCATCCAACCATCTCATCCTCTGTCATCTTCTTCTCCTCCCACCTTCAATCTTTCCCAGCATCAGGGTCTTTCCAAGTAACTCAGTTCTTTGCATCAGGTAGCCAAAGTATTGGAGTTTCAGCTTCAGCACCAGTCCTCCCAATGAATATTCAGGACTGATTTCCTTTAGGATGGATTGGTTGTGTCTCCTTGCAGTCCAGGGGACTCTGAAGAGTCTTCTCCAACACAGTTCAAAAACATCAATTCTTTGGCTCTCAGCTTTCTTTATAGTCCAACTCTCACATCCATACACAACTACTGGAAAAACCATAGCTTTGACTAGATGGACCTTTGCTGGCAAACTTTAGTCCCCTCCCTTACTGAATAAGGCTGGCCAGTATAACCGACAGGATACGGCAGAAATGAGCATGACTCCTGCAGCCAGGTCATGAAAGACACAGGGGTTTTGGCCTTGGGGTCTCTTGGGCTGCCTGCTCTGCAGCCACTCAGGTGGCCTGTGGAGAGGACCACGTGGCAGAAAGCTGAAGCCTCACGCCAACACTCAGCATCACCCTGCCAGCCCTGTGAGGGAGCCTCCTTGGAAGCCACCCCCCTCCCCATCCAGCCCCAGTCAAGCTGTCAGATGGCTGCAGCCCCAACTGACGTCCAGCCTGCAGTCTCACTGCAGACCACAAGCCAGACCCAGCCAGCGAACCCACATCTAAATTCCTGGCCCTCGGACACTGTGACGTGATGCTTGTTGTTTTAAGCCTCTACACTGTGAGGAGATTTGTGAGATTTGTCATGCAGAAATAGATAATACTGATGGGAAAACTGGGATGCAGAATGAAACACGGTTATAAAACTTACAAGCGGTGGGACCAACATTTTTGAATCCCACTAGTCTTCCCTGAGAGATTCAGTTGGTAAAGAAACTGCCTGCGATTCAGGGGACCCCAGTTTGATTCCTCGGTTGGGAAGATCTGCTGGAGAAAGGATAGGCTACCCACTCCAGCATTCTTGGGCTGTCCTTGTGGCGCAGCTGGTAAAGAATCCGCCTGCAATGTGGGAGACCTGAGTTTGATGCCTGGGTTGGGAAGATCCCCTGGAGAAGGGAAAGGTTACCCACTCCAGTATTCTGGTCTGGAGAATTCCATGGACTGTGTACTCCCTGGGGTCGCAAAGAGTCAGACACGACTGAACCACTTTCACTTTCAGTCTGACTCCAGAACTTGAGTTCTGAATCATTCCACCAGGCAGCCTTCTCCACGGCAGGATTAATGACCCCAAAGGACTCCATAAAGGCAAGACTCA
>SJYC01068785.1:0-25917 GCA_006408675.1 Madoqua kirkii | reverse complement strand
CCCTGGGGTCGCAAAGAGTCAGACACGACTGAACCACTTTCACTTTCAGTCTGACTCCAGAACTTGAGTTCTGAATCATTCCACCAGGCAGCCTTCTCCACGGCAGGATTAATGACCCCAAAGGACTCCATAAAGGCAAGACTCATCATGACTGTCTTTTTTTTTTTTTTAATGCTATAACCCCACCAAACACCAGTACAACAGAGCTAGCATATAGCAGATATTTTGTCAAAAGAAAAATAAATGGATTAAATGAAAAGAATCACCAAAATGTGGAGTCAGTAGCAGAATTTATAAGGTGACATGCTCTGGCCTACATTTTGCTAGATTTTTAATTTTATTTTTGGCTGTACTGGCTCTCCATTGCTGTGCAGGCATCTCACTGTTATGGCCTCCCTTGCTGGGGAGCATAAGCTCCAGGAGCAAGGGCTTCAGTAGCTGCAGCTCCCGGGCTCCAGAGCACAGGCTCGATAGTTGTGGCACGCGTGCTGAGGTGCTCTGAGGCATGTGGGATATTCCCGGATCAGGGATTGAAACTGTGTCTCCCGCACCGGCAGGAGAATTCTTTACCACTGAGTCACCAGGGAAGCCCCTTGGCTAGGTTTTTTTAAGTTTTCCTACCAAGTACATGTATTCTGGGGTTCACTTCCCTTGAATTCAATTTGCACTGGGATCTGAAAGGAAGGAAAGCCCATCATCACCCAGTGTCCCAGAGCAGAGGAACTAGAAAGCAGTGCAAAGACCCTTCGGTGGAAACAGATCTGTCGTGTTTATTGAATAGCAAGATAGGGCCAACGTGGCTGTGGGGGGAGGCTGGGGACATGGATGGGGCAGATCTTGGTTAGGCATTTGGCTTTTAGCTGAAGTGAAATGAGAAGCTACTGGAGGGTTTTTAGCAGAGGACCAATATGATCTCATTTGCATTCCTGAAAGATTATTCAGGTTTCTGTATGAAAAGTAAGTTGTAAAGCATAAATCCGAAAGCAAGAGGCAGCCAGTGCGCATGGCCAGATGAAGTGAGGATCTGATGCGGTGATTCCTATATGAGCACGGGGCATATCGCCTGCCAGACTTTATGTACCCAACTGTTCTTTTTTCCTTTGGGAAGGCTCAATTTGAAAATCAGTATAAACATATGCAATCACTATAAAGTACACACCCATACACCCAACACAAAATAAAAAGTTATCATAGTCTACATTCAGTGGCATGGAAAAATATTTACAATGTATTGTGAAAGGTTTTTTTAAAAGCAAATGAACAGTTTTTATATGTGAGGCGTATAGCTCTCAGCAGAGAAATAAATCTGAAAGGTTTCCTTAGAACAAAGAGTGGGTTATCTCTAAACAGGATCGGAGAGCTCAGTGAAATTGTAGATGGCTTTTACTCCCTTTGTGATCCCTTCCTATACTTCTGAATTCTCTTTAACAGCATTCATTGAAAATTCATATATGCACACGCTATGGCTAGCAGTTCAAGAACTCGTACCCGTATTTACCAAGAGTGAAGTGAAGCTGCTCAGTCGTGTCCGACTCTTGGTGACCCCGTGGACTGCAGCCCACCAGCCTCCTGTGTCCATGGGATTCTCCAGGCAAGACTACTGGAGTGGGCTGCCATAAAAGACATGTATAAATACACACTATTCACCATGGCCCACAGGGTCGCAGAGTCGGACACAACTGCAGTGACTTACCCACACGACACACCTGGTAGAAAAGCATGCGCTCTCTTTTCTAATAACGAGCACTTAATTAATGGAGAGAAACATAACGCTGATTTCATCAGTAGGGAAATACTTAATTTTTTAATTTTTTTTTTAACTTGAAGAAGTGGCTAAATAAACCACTAAATGAAGATTTATATTATTTCAAAGCAGAATAATTTAACTGGGAGAATCTTCTGGTCACACGGTAGCTGCAAAATGCAATGTTCGTGACATCGCATGGAAGAAATCTGTTAATGTCTACCACTGATTTTTCAGAAAAATTAAAGGGGGATTGGTTAAAACAGGATATTTTAGCATTTCTTGATGTTTGTCCTCCTGGTCCTAAAATGCTTCTCAAAAAAGACCTTTCCTTCACAGAGGAGAGAGAAAAGGCTGGGAGAAGCTTCAAGGTGGGGAAGGACTGACAGGTTAGAGAGGTGATTTGCTACTCCAAGTCAGTTATCAGATTTCAATGATATGCCAAAGCCCAGGAATAGTCACAAAAACACAGGGAGGTGGGCGACGCGGATACATTTAGCCACCAAGAAAATACAGAAAAGAAATTTTCTTCCTTAAGAAGTAGAGAAGCAGTATGGTAAAGATGTGTTATCCTAATGTTTTAGCAGAAAAGATGTCGCCTAATACTTCTGGGTCTTCTTACAAGGATCAGCTATGCAGCCACTTGGAAAAGAATGGAGTGTTTCCTGCTTACAAGAACCCCTGACATGTTAAGAGTGAATGTTAAGAGAACGGAAAGAAATTCAGAAACAACAGGTCTCCTGTTATAGGACAGCGCTATTACAAACCCAAGAATAACAGGAATCCACTTGATAGCAGCCGCTTGGAAGTCGTCGCACCGAAGGACTGCCTGTAAGGAGGCGGCAAGAGACCGAGCCCGGCAGCTGCTTCTCCTTGGCACAGCGAAACGACACCCTGACAGCCCCACGATCCGCAGGCAAGGCAGCCATAGTCCTGAGACCACATGTGAACCAGGCTAAAGCGGGAACACTAAAGAGCTGCAAGGTGGCCAAGGGTGAGCCTTCCGAGCCTGCGCCAGGAGCCTGGGCTCTCGTCCAGGCCCACCACTGAGAAGACGGGAAGCGTGGCTACCTAGTGACACTGGCCCTGCAGTGTGATTGGGAGGATTAAGCCAGAGACTAGGAGAATTCCAGACCCGGCATGCTCACCAGTTATTACAGTAGATGGCAGACGTCCTGGGAAGCGCTCACCCCTTGCTCTGCGTGCGGCGGCAAGCTCTGCGGATGCCCCCAGGCCTCCCCGGCCCTGGGGAGCTGCTGTCAGGCACTGACCAGGCTCCCTCTGCTCTGATGAGTGAGAGAATGCCCTCCCAAACTCAAGGAAACAGGGATGATTTTAGCTGAAACAAGCAGCCAGATCTGAAGCTAATAAAGACAGTCAGAACTCCATCCCAGGTCTGACTCACTCCTGAGCCCAAACTCTTAGCCACTCGGCAAAGCAAAATGGGCACGAGATGTCGAGCACACAGCAGCACGTGGCCCACTCAGAGTAAGCCCTCAGTCTAAGTCAGGGGACCGCCGAGGTAATGTCAACGACATCCCTTCAAGGAAGGGAACTGGGGTAACACTACTGGGGGAGAGAAGACAGTGCGTGGGGGCGCCCTGGAGAGACCATGGCTTCTCAGCTTTCTCAGAATCTTGCCCCAACTCTCCAGTTTCTTGTATGACATTAGATTCTCAACAGGATCTGGCGTTCTCCAGGAGGCGAGCAGACCTCCCCAGTGGGCTGAACTCAGAGCCTGTCTTATAGCAACTTGTTCTGAGCTCTTGAGAAAGAACGCTTGAGTCAATCTCCATTTCTTCCCTTACGTGGCAAGTTTTGAGGGCCTCAGAAGGTCAGAAGGAAATTCTGAAGAATAAAATGGCCTTAGACCCCCCCACTTTCCGCCCAGCATTCAGGATTCTCCCCCTTTCCCTGAGGTCAACTGTGTGGCGAATCCAGCAGGTAACACCAAGAGAAGTCCTGCTCTGCCCAGGCTGAGGTTCTAGAGGATTCCAAATGCCCTGATCCCACAGCCATGAGCATAGGGCAAGAAAGAGCTTGGTTCCAAATGCCCACATCCCACAGCCATGAGGACGGGACAAGAAAGAGTTTGGTTTTCATTTCCTTTTAAAATCCCCCAGACACACACACCTCAAAACCTCCTTACAGTCAAAGCAAAGTGGACACACCATCAGTTATCACATAATAGAATGTAGCCAGCCAACGCTAATTCTGCAGAGGCCAGCGGCCAGCTGGCACCATGGGCACAGAAGTTCCCTTAGACATTTGAAGATAAGTTGGCAAATAGCAGCAATAAACAACATCTTCCCCTCAACTCCTACAGCCCTAACTATTTCTCTTTTTTGGTGAAACACTATCGGGCTGCCTTAGACACTGTCAAGGTAAGTCTAAAGGTGCAGAGGAAATGTTAAGAGTGAAATGGACTTCAATGGTTTAGAAGAGAAAACGGCCATTTATAGCAGTGCTGAAAAACAGCTGAAAAAGGCACCAACTTTGTTGTGCCTGAATTCGTCAAAATGTTTTAAAAGTCATAAAGAATTAAGTGACCCACTGAATAAGCTAATTGGAAATCTAAAGTCTGTTGCAATTTCATACGGAAGATCTGAAGTAAATGCCTTTCATTTGACCACATAATTAATTAAGTGAGAAAACACAAAACCTCCCAGACTCAGCTGCTTTCCTAAAGCGGTATAAACTTGGAAGCAGGATACTACAGCAGGGAACCAGCTTCTATTTGTTGATCTTTGCATTTCGAAACCCATTTGTCTTCATAAGAAAAGTGGTTGCCTCTTCTCTCACAGAGAAATACTAAATGCATATATAATCAAACAACCACACAGTTTGCAGATCACTTTTTAATAAAGGAGAAGTGTGGTCGACACTTGGGTATTCTGACAGAAACTTATCCTGACGCTAAAGGGTGTTCTTTCTGCACAATTAAAGGCGTGAAAGGCACAGGTCCTGGAACGAGCCCCAGCCTCCTTGGCCACCCGGGGCAGACACTCACAGATGGCAGGTCACAGACCCCATCTCTGGAGACCAGGCAGAGCAGCAGCTAAGCAGAGGCCCCTGGAGCTGGGTTTGCAGAGATACCCTTCATTCCACAACGCCACATGCCCAGGGAGAGGAGCTTCATGGTGTCCAAAACACAAGAAAACACAGTTTTGCTTAGCTTTTCCAAGATAGAAAAAAGGAGACAATTGCTCAAAACGGTCTCCTAATTTACACACTATTATAGCTAACACATCAAACACACCTTACGAGTGAAGAGGAAAAGCATGTGAGGGGCGTGTCTTACTGAATCTACAGGAAGTCCTACCAGGCACTTACTTACTCTCATCATTACAGTTGATCCTCTCTAGAGACCTAGACTTCCCAAGTCACGTGGGAACCATGATCACCATGGAAATAAATGGTGAGCGAGTGACAGCTGTGTACAAAACACAGTGAGAAGAGTGGATGGAGACTGTCAACCCAACATTATTACTAAAGCACTTCCAGAACAAGCCTCACCTCCTGCTTATGCAAGAACTACCAGGAACTGCCCTATTTCTGTGATTTCACTGCTGTTTCTGGTTACCAGACTCAAGTTCAAGAGAATCACTTTTCCCTCTTGCTCATCTCTGCCCACTTGACCAAGCCAGTCAAGCCCATACCCGAGATGGCTCTTGGCACCACTACTGTTCATCAGGCTCTCCTTACCTCCTTCTCAAACTACAGACTGATTATGCTAAATCATGGCTCTGATCTTTTGACAAACTCCTTCAACAAACATTTATTGAACGATGTACTATGTGTCAACTACTGTTACAAGTACTGGGGATACTCTCATGATGTAACAGATTAATGGGAATCCTCTGTAACTTTCATTGGCTGCCAAATATCCCCAGAATCTTTGGCTCTGCATTTGAGGTCATCGCTGAAGCAAGCCCAACGTGCCTTTCTGCCTTAATGCATGCACCACCCTCAACACTGCAGCCAAGCCATTCCTAGCAAACTTTTTCCTTTGCCACCTGAAGACATCTCCTCTCTCTTACTGAAGAATAATCTCCCTGATACTCAGAGAAGGAAGAGTCCTGAGAAGCCCCACTGAATTTGAATCCTTCCTTATCGTCGTATCTGGCCGCCTTCTGACTAACCCCAGTGATAAAATGATCCTGGTTTTCTGAGGCACCCGTGCTATTGCTCAATGGCTCTCTTGCCTGAAAACCCTTTCCACACTGAGCCCAAACACGTTTTACTTTGTGACTGCCATCCACTTCTCGTAATTCTGCCAGCCAAAGCACTGTAGGGTGAGACCAGCTTCTTCTTACATGACCATCCTTTAAATATTTTCAGACAGCTGACACACCTTCCCTTGGTCTCTTCTTCTCCAAGCTTAAAACATCACCCAGGTTCAACTAATAATTACACACTCAGTCAGTAAATACTTACTGAACATCCTATGCGATAGGCACTAAACACAACTGCTCCAGAGACATGTAAGAGGAAATGATAGAGGCAATTATGAAACAGCGTGATAAATACCACAGTGATAAGCAAAGAATGCAGCTGGAGCAGGGGAAGTGATACCTCTTTGGAAGGGGTGGATCCTGGCAGGTAGCAAGGAAATGACATGGAATCCCATTTTCTGAGCCATGACCATTTTTAGGTTAAATAATGGGCCCTTCAATTTTCAGAGATTGAAACTTGGCGCTATTTATTTATATTAAACCCCAAATGTCACATTAAAAGGAACACAATTAGACTAACATAATAATATAAAGATATGTCGTTTATTTTGTATCAGTTCATTTAGTCTAGTCTGCCATGCCTTTCTGAACTGAGGCTTTTAATTCTCAGATAATGGTTACCACCATCATTTAATTGCCCCTCATAACTCAGGAAGAACTCACACATCAGAAGCTAGTGTGCTGGACTTAATCAAGGACCAAAACACAACTTAGCACAATTTATTACGATAAATTACCACTGCTTCAGCAGAAGATAAACGATTGTACTTCAAATCCAGTCTAAGTGATGATTAAATGTCCCTAAAAGTGATCTATAGCAACATTACACCAGTGTGAACCGCAGCCTGACAGCAGGAAAAAGATACACTCATATCATGCTCGGGGTCATCGTGGAGACAGGGTTTGGTAGAGATTCTTCATTTAAAAAGATAGTTAGGTAAAGAATCAACATGTTTTAGATTTTTTAAATTATTCATTAGAAAGCTACATAACAGCCACCTCTTAAAACACAATCAAGAATATCATCAACTCAGAAGTATTTTATAAAGAAAACTGAGAGAAGATACATTAAATGGAATAAAAGAGCTTTGTAATGTGGTATTATACTGCTGTTGTTCAGTCACTAAGTCATGTCCGACTCTGCAACCTCATGGACTGCAGCACACCAGGCTTCCCTGTCCTTCACTATCCCCAGAGTTTGTTCAAATTCATGCCCACTGAGCAGGTGATGCTATTTAACCATCACGTCCTCTGCCACTCCCTTCTCCTTTTGCCTTCAATCCTTCCCAACATCAGGGTCTTTTCCAGTGAGTTGGCTCCTCTTTGCATCAGGTGGCCAAAGTACTGGCGCTTCAGCATCAGTCCTTCGAATATTCAGGGTTGATTTCCTTTAAGATTGACTGGTTTGACCTCCTTGCAGTTCAAGGGACTCCCATTCTCCAGCACAATTCAAAAGCGTCAGTTCTTTGGTGCTCAGCTTTCTTTATGATCCAACTCTCACATCAGTACGTGACTACTAGAAAAACCATAGCTTTGACTATACAAACCTTTGTTAGCAAAGTTATGTCTCTGCTGTTTAATACACCGTCTAGCTTTTATTCCAAGGAGCAAGTGTCTTTTAATTTCATGGCTGCAGTCACCATCTTCAGTGATTTTGGAGCTCAAAAAAATAAGATCTGTCACTGCTTCCACTTCCTCCCTTTCTATCTGCCATGAAATAATGGGAAATGGATGCCATGATCTTAGTTAGTTGCATGCTGAGTTTGGAGTCAGCTTTTTCACTCTCCTCTTTCACCTTCATCAAGAGACTCTTTAGCTCCTCTTCGCTTCTGCCATTAGTGGGTAGCATCTGTGTATCTGAGGTTGCTGATATTTTCCCCAGCAATCTTTATTCCAGCCTGTGATTCATCCAGCCTGGCATTCTGCACCATACGCTTTGCACATAAGTTAAATAAGCAGGGTGACAATGTACAATCTTATCATATTCCTTTCTCAAGTTTGAACCAGTCTGTTGTTCCATGTCTGGTTCTAACTGTTGCTTCTTGACCTGCATACAGGTTTCTTAGGAGACAGGTAAGGTGGTCTGGTATTCCTACCTCTTAAAGAATCTTCCACAGTTTGTTGTGATCCACACAGTGAAAGGCTTTAGTGTAGTCAATGAAGCAGAAGATGTTTTTCTGGAATTCTCTTGCTTTCTCTATGATCCAACGAATGTTGGCTATTTAATCTCTGGTTCCTCTGCCTTTTCTAAATCCAGCTTGTGCATCTGGAAATTCTTGGTTCATTACTGCTGAAGCCTAACTTGAAGGACTTTGAGCTTAAACTTACAAGCATGTGAAACTATACTGTATAACAGTGCTGTTGGGCCAGTTTCTGCTCCAAGACTATCATGTTCTTCCTTCAGCTATGATTCAGTTCACGCTTTTCTTCCTCATACTTACAAAGGCAATAAAAAGAGCAAAATTAAAACGTATAAAGCTTTCACATGGAAAGATTCTCAACATCATTAGCCAGCAGGGAAATGCAAATTAAAACCAGAAAGAAATATCCAATAAGAATAGCAAAAAAAAAAAAAAATAATAATAATAATACCAAGTGCTGGTAAGAAAGTCAGGAATTTTGGCACGGCAAGGTACTGGTAGGGATGTCAAACAATAGCTCCTCTGCAAAAGAGTTTGGAGGTTTCCTATAAAACTAAATAAATTTAACAGGTGACCTAGTAATACTGACAACGTGAAATAAACCCACACGCTTATGGTTAACCTACAACAAAGGTGGCAAGAATATACAATAGAAAAAGACAGTCTTTTCAATAACTGGTATACTCAGAAAACATGTAAGAGAATATAATTAGAACATTTTTCACATAATATACAAAAATAAACTCAAAATGGATTAAAGACCTAAATGTAAGATCAGAAACTATAAAACTCCTTGAAAACATAGGCACAGCATTCTTTAACATAAATCGCAGGTAGTTTTTTGGATCTGTTTCCTAAGGCAAAAGAAACAAAAGCAGACATAAACAAATGGGACCTAATTAAGCTTAAAAGCTCTCGCGTAATACCTTGGTGGCTCAGAGGTTAAAGCATCTGCCTGCAATGTGGGAGACCTGGGTTCAATCTCTGGGTCGGGAAGATCCCCTGGAGAAGGAAATGGCAACCCACTCCGGTCTTCTTGCCTGGAGAATCCCATGGACGGAGGAGCCTGGTGGGCTGCAGTCCACGGGGTCGCAAAGAGTCGGACACGACTGAGCGACTTCACTTCACTTTAATAAAAGAAAGCAGTGGCAACATGAGAGGACAGCCTGCAGAACGACAGAAAACACTTGCAAATGATCTGACTGACAAGGGCTTAACACCCAAAATATGTAGACAGCTAATAAAATGCACTATCAAAAGATAACCATTAAAAAAGGGGATGAGAGAGTGAATAGACATTTTTTGGTAAAGAAAACATACAGACACATGAAAAGATGTTCAACACCGCTAATCAACAGGGAAATGCAAATCAAGACCACAGTGAGCCACCACCTCACACCTGTCAGATGACTATCACCAAAAAGACCACAAGTAACAAATGCTGGCCAGGATGTGGACAAAAGGGAACCTCGGACACTGTCACCGGGAATGGAACTGGCCACTGTAGAAAGCAACGTGCAGGTTCCTCAAAAACCGAAAACAGAGTCACCGCAGGATCTCCTGCTTCCACTCTCGGGTCTATATCCAGAGAAAACAGAAACACTAATTCAAACAGATACATGCACCCCAGTGCTCACAGCAGCAGTATCTGCAACAGCCAAGATACAAAAGCTACCCAAGTGTCCATCACAGAGGAGCGGGCAAAGAAGGTGTGAGACACACACACGCACGCACACATGTGTACACACACATACATACATACGGTGGAACACTACTGCTGCTGCTGCTGCTGCTGCTGCTGCTGCCACCAAGTCGCTTCAGTCGTGTCCGACTCTGTGCGACCCCATAGACGGCAGCCCACCAGGCTCCCCCGTCCCTGGGATTCTCCAGGCAAGAACACTGGAGTGGGCTGCCATTTCCTTCTCCAACACATGAAAGTGAAAAGGGAAAGTGAAGTTGCTCAGTCGTGTCTGACTCTTCGCGACCCCAAGGACTGTGGCCCACCAGGCTCCTCCATCCATGGGATTTTCTAGGCAAGAGTGCTGGAGTGGGGTGCCACCGCCTTCTCCGGTGGAACACTACTGAACCATAAAGAAGAATGAAATTTTGCCATTTGCAAGGACATGGATGGACCTGGAGGGTATCATGCTTAGTGAAATGTCAGACAAAGACAAATACTACATGTTATCACTCATACGTGGAATCTAAATAATAAAACAAGCAAGTGACTATAACAGAAAAAAGAAGGGGGAGGCTGAGGGAAACAAGACTGCAAAACAGGAGAAGATGGAAGTGAGAGGCTGGAGGTATTGAGGAAGGAGTTACAAGCCAAGGTGCCCTGGTGGCCTCTAGAAGCTGGAAGAGGCAAGGAAGAGGGTCTTCCCTAGAACCTTGGAAGGGGCAAGGCCCTGCCGACACAATGACTTCAGCCCAGCAGTACTAGTCTCAGACTCCTAATTTCTAAAACAGTGGGGAAAGAAATTTCTCATGCCTGTGGTAATTTGTTATAGCATTCATAGGAAACTAACATGCCATGTGAATTGAAAGCTTATATCCCCATTAAAAACTACCCAGAGGTTTATAACAACTCTATTCATACGCATCAGTAGCTGAAATGACCCAAATGGCCTTCAACTGATGAATGAATAAACACGCTGTGGTAATCGGTACAACAGACTACTACCCAGTAATGAAAAGGAACCAACTATTGCTGGTCGCAACACTGGATGTATCTCAAAGGTGTTATCCTCAGTGAAAGAAGTCAGTCTCCAAAGGTTATACATCGCGGGGTTCCATTAACGTGGCATTCTCAGGAAGACAGAACCCAGAGACGACAGAGCAGTGGTTGCCAGCGGCTAAGGCGGAAGGGAGGGAGTGGCTGCAAAGGAATCGCATGAGGAAGGTTGCTGGGGCTGTGAAAGCATTTTGTGTCCTGTTGTCGTGGGTGGTAGTTATTTATAGTTTATTCTATATCCTCCCTCTACATCTTCTATAGTTAAATCAGCACTAACACAGTAATAACGAATTAAATAACTTTTGAGTGCAAAGCATTCTCCAAAGACATTTGGGTCAGCCCACATTCACTATGTAACTAAACATAAGCCTAAGGACCATAAAGTCAAAAAATAATTCTGTATTGGAAGAGCCTCAAAGAAATTCACCTGTTCCCTTCATCCTATGGCAGATGAAGACGCTGGTGAAAAATAACATGGCTAAATAGCGTTAGAATGGAGGAAACTGAAAGCAAGGGCCTGGAAAACCAGTTGCCAAATAGCCAGCAGAGTGTAAGCTTTACTTCAAATTCCTACAGACTTCTTTAAATTGACAAATGCCCGGAAAGTCATGAGGAGAAGCAGGCATCACAACAACACAAAGAAAGAATGCAGATGCTCTGGTGTGTGCTCGCTGAGCTGCTCCACTCCTGGCGAACTCTCCGAAGCCCTATGGACTGGAGCCCCCAGGCTCTGGCAGACCACTACTTTCCTTAGGCTCTTTACCCACTCAGGAAGTCTTTCTGACCAAGGGAAACTGAAGGCTTGGAGGGCTGCTTATAAACCTCAGAACTTAATCTCTAGCAAACGAACCACAATATATAAATATAAATATTTTTTTAATTGTTTTCTTATTCTTATTCTTATTTATTTCTTTTGGCCATGCTGCGTGGCTTGCAGGACCTCAGTTCCCCAACCAGGGATCAAACTCATGCCCCCCTACACTGGAAGCACAGTCGCAGCCACTGGACCGCCAGGGAAGTCCCTATCCACAACACATTATGCCAAACCGTGCCTCCTGAGTTTACAAAGGTTCACAAATAAAAACCTATGCAGACTCTGACAAAAGGGCTGAAAAAAAAAAGTGTGCGAAATGACCAGCAGTAGATTTAAGGGTTAGATAACTGTCCTGAAGAAATAAGAAACTACAGGAGGGAAAGAAAAGGAGGCATCCTGTCAGAGGAGCTGCCACTACCGCAAGAACAGCCTGAAGGCCCAAACAATAAGGAAATCCTCAGGGCAGGTGATTAGAGGCACACGTTTCAAGGAGCAGGAATGGAAAGATCTCTACAGCTCACATCCTCCAACCACCCTGAAGGAAGCACTTAAAAAAAAACTATTTACAGTTTAAGCAGGGGTTTTCTTGAGAATTCTCTTGAGGCACTGCATTCCAGTGTCAATACGTGTTCAGACATAACCCATGGATTTTACAGATAATCCATAATTACCAACACTGTGCAACCTTGTCTCTGGCAAACTGCTCATCACAACATTACCACTACTAGAGTTTATTTCTTAATTTTCCTCTAGTTTAGTGCTTTTTTGGCCTGCTCCTTAATACTGACAGGTATATTATTCTACAATTATAAATAATAAGAGCAGCAGTAATTAACATTTGCTAGAGGCTAAGTAGTCATGTTTTTCCAGCAGTCATGTACGGATGTGAGAGTTGGACTCTAAAGAAAGCTGAGCACTGAAGAATTGATGCTTTTGAACTGTGGTGTTGGAGAAGACTCTTGAGAGTCCCTTGGACTGCAAGGAGATCCAACCATTCCATCCTATAGGAAATCAGTCCTGAATGTTCACTGGAAAGACTGATGCTGAAGCTGAAGCTCCAATACTTTGGCCACCTGATGCAAAGAACTGAGTCATTTGAAGAGACCCTGATGCTGGGAAAGACTGAGGGTGAGAGGAGAATAGGATGACAGAGGATGAGATGGTTGGATGGCATCACCGACTCAATGGACAGGAGTTTAAGTAAACTCCGGGAGTTGGTGATGGACAGGGAGGCCTGGCATGCTGCAATCCGTGGAGTCGAAGAGTCAGACATGACCAAGAGACTGAACTGAGAGGCTTGAGAGGCTAAGTGCCAGGCTTTCTTAGACTTTTTATTATCTCATTTAATTATCCCATCAACAGTACAATCAAGGTGAGTACTATGATTCCTATTTTGCAAATCAGGAACCAGAGACTCTGAGAAGTTAAGAAGACTTGCCAGGTCTCCCTGGCGGCTCAGTGGTAAAGAATCCGCTGCCGATGCAGGAGACATGGGTTCGATCTCTGGTCCAGGAAGATCCCACATGCTTCGGCACAACACAGCCTGTGCACCACAACTGTGGAGCCTGTGCTCTCGGGCCCGGGAGCCAGAGTCACTGAAGCCCTGGCACCCCAGAACTAGTGTTCTGCAGCAAGAGGCCACCACGATCAGAAGCTGGGAGCCACAACGAAAGTAGCTTCCGCTCTCCACGACTAAAGAAAAGCCCAAGCAGCACTGAAGGCCCAGCCCAGCCAAAACTAAATAAATAAAATTGTAAATATATATATTAAAAAAAAAAAAAAAACACTTGCTATATTGCTCAGTTCAGTTCAGTCACTCAGTCATGTCCGACTCTTTGCAACTCCAGGGACTGCAGCCCAGGCTTCCCTGTCCATCACCAACTCCCAGAGCCTACTAAAAAACTCCACTGAGTTTTCATTGTCCATTGAGTCAGACATGCCATCCAACCATCTCATGCTCTGTCATCCCCTTCTCCTCCTGCCTTCAATCTTTCCCAGCACCAGGGTCTTTTCCAATGAGTCAGTTCTTTGCATCAGGTGACCAAGGGATTGGAGCTTCAGCTTCAGCATCAGTCCTTCCAATGAATATGCAGGACTGATTTCCTATAGGATGGACTGGTTGGATCTCCTTGCAGTCCAAGGGACTCTCAAGAGTGTTCTCCAACACCACAGTTCAAGAGCATCAATTCTTCGGTGCTCAGCTTTCTTTAGAGTCCAACTCTCACATCCATACATGACTGCTGGAAAAACCATAGCTTTGACTAGAGAGACCTTTGTTAGTAAAGTAACGTCTCTGCTTTTTAATATGCTATCTAGGTTGTTCAGGAGAAGGCAATGGTACCCCACTCCAGTACTCTTGCCTGGAAAATCTCATGGACAGAGGAGCCTAGAAGGCTTCAGTCCATGGGGTGGCTGAGGGTCGGATACAACTGAGAGACTTCACTTTCACTTTCATGCATTGGAGAAGGAAATGGCAACCCACTCCAGTGTTCTTGCCTGGAGAATTCCAAGGACGGGGGAGCCTGGTGGGCTGCCGTCTATGGGGTCGCACAGAGTTGGACAAGACTGAAGTGACTTAGCAGCAGCAGCAGCAGTAGGTTGGTCATAGCTTTTCTTCCAAGGAGTAAGCGTCTTTTAATTTCATGGCTGCAGTCACCATCTGCAGTGACTTTGGAGCCCCCAAATATAAAGTCTCTCACTGTTTCCATTGTTTCCCCATCTATTTGGCATGAAGTGATGGGACCAGATGCCATGACCTTAGTTTTCTGAATGCTGAGTTTTAAGCCAACTTTTCCACTCTCCTCTTTCACTTTCATCAAGAGGCTCTGTAGTTCTTTGCTAGTACCGAGCAAAATGTGTAGCACAGAGGATGTCCTCAGCTAGTATCAACCTCACCAGTGCTGGTGTGGGCCTCCACACTGCTCGTAAGTGGTAAATAGGAATCTGAATTCAGAAAAAATCATGATTTCAGTATCACCCTTATCTCCCTGTTGGGACAAGGAGGCAGACACAGAAGCAGGAACCTGTCAAGGGACAAGAGAGCCCCTGGATACTCCACATCTGCACCTTCACTTCTGGGAAGGCTTGATTCGACTTCTACTCCATTCTCTGAAGCCTTACTTTTCCAGGTTCACTTTAATTTATTAACTTAGTCTTCGATTTCTCTTTCAAAAACAGAACCAGCCACAATCAAACAAGAAGGAGTTTAGTAATTAGACAATATGGGGAGTTTTATGAGGTCAAAAATGTCACAAATTTCAGGATTCCCCGGGTGGTCTAGTGGTTAAGACTCCATACTTCCAATGCATGGGGTACAGGTTCGATCCCTTGGCAGGGGGAACTAAGATCCCCATGTGGCAGAGTGTGGCCAAAAAAAAAAAAAAAAGGAAAGGAAAAAAGGGCCAATTTCAACGCTGATAAACATTTTCCATATGCATTTCAAAGAACAAGAGCTAAAGTCTGTTATCAAAAGAGTTCAGGCTGAAATCTGAGGGAAAGAGCTTCAGAATGATCAACATAAATGTGAAAGTCATTTCCCCCTCACTCCGGGAGTTTCCATTTCCTATCGTGAGCCAGAATTTGCAGGCAGAAGGGAGGAAGGGAGAAACAAGGAGGTATCAAGAGTAATGCTGCTGTTTATTATTATTTTTTTCTTTCTACAGAAAAACTCAAATCAAAACTGCAGGGTGGTCTATTAGGCAGGCCAGTCTAAGCAACCTACACAACACACAATTAAAAGGTCCCAAGGAAGGGAGAGTACCTTCTCACCTCCCGACCTTTATTCTTGCCCACTTTTGTCTCTGTAAAAGCCAACAAGTGAAAACAATGCAACTCTAACACAACTTCAGCAAAAGAAAAACAATGAATATATGCATATATGTCTAATATGTATATATATATATATGGTTTACCTGCTCAATTTTTAGATAAGAGTACATAATTTTTCACAGAAATAGATTGCTTCACTATATAATGGGAACCACCAGAAGTTTCTGAGCTACAAAGCACCAGATTGCACCTTAGCACAAGGGCTCTGGTGTTATATGTGAACTGTAATTTGCTTGTTCAAAAATTTTTGAGAGATAAAGGTAAGTGGTATTTTACAATAACAGGGACTGCTGCTCCACATAATAGGAACCACCAGAAGGCTTTAAGCTCCAGCACCCCACACTTAGATTGTTCTTTAGCATAAGGGCTCTGGCATTATTTGGTAACTTTTAAAAATAATACGCCAGGTGGGAGGTGGGGTTCAGGCTGTGTGTGGGGGGACATGTATACCTGTGGTTGACTGACGTTGATGTATGGCAAAAACCATCACAATATTGTAATTATTCTCCAATTAAACTAATTGAGACAAAGAATACACTTAGACATAAACTGTGAAAAAAGCAACACAGCAAGGGCTCTGCATGGTGCTCTGCACAGAAAAAGCACTCCGGGGGCAGGCGCAACAGGGAAGGGGTGTAAGACGACGCCTGGAGTCCAAGCCTCCGCTTCACCTAACGCCCTTCTGCTGAAACAGGACTCAGCCTCCAGCCAGGGGAGAAAAGGTTCTGCATGTAGTCATCGGGCCTTCTCAGAAGTCTAAGTGCACTGCACTGGTTAATGACCGAAAAACCCCCGTGTGCGTCCCGTCTGACTCACTGCTGAGCGCACAGCCTCAAAATGACTGACATCCACGCAGCTGGAGACATCCCACATACGTGGGAAAGAGAACTGTTATTCCTCACAGATGGCCCTCCTTTGAGGGCCAAACCAAAGACAACCAGAGAGCACCCGTGACCCCATAACCTTAGCAGGCCTAGGAATGAGCACCGCACCACAGCAGAGGACCCAGGCGATGGGGCTGGCGACTGCTCTGCTAACGGCACGGAAGGTCTGGGTCCGACTTACCGCAGCCCCCAGAACCCCGGCGCTATGTGGTGGCCAAGCAGCTGGGCGTCACCAATCCCAACAAGCCTACTTTATCCCTTTTCTTAGGCTCTCATCCAATTTCCTTTTTGCTACATTTTCCTTACCCCGTTCTTGATTTTCTCTGTGCTGGATTGTAAATGGCTGAGGACACGTGTGGTTTTGCCCTCTTCCGTGTAACCCACAGTTCTTGGCCAACACAGGCACTCTGGTGGGCTATGGGTCTCCCGTGGCGTCTGTGGGAGGAGACAGCCCCACGACCAGCAACCACACAGAGCAGCCGCCCCCTTAGCTTAGGAACTTTGTACCTATGCACAGAAAAGGAGCCAATTTCCAGTTCTTTCCAGCCCTGCAATTCAAGGACATCCCAGGTGCAAGGACATGGCTCTTGGGTTGTGTTATCTGTGGCCGTTCATTATGGGATTCATTATGAATTTACTGGTAAGTCCTCCCACAAGCCAATTTAAACAAAACCTTCATTTCAATTAAAGAATCATGCGTTACTGACTCCACTGACTCACTATCTACGTCATGATTACACATTCGTACAGAACAATGATATGCACTTAGAAAGTCATACAGAGTTTGATCAACTTACAGAATCCATCCCATAACCATAATTTCGTAATTTGGAAACACTAACCCCAACGCATCCTGAAAACTGTCCTAGGACATCTACATTTTTCTTACTTTGATCACGTATTACTTGTCCCAGGAGAGTATTAATTTTTCATTTGAACAATGCTGACTGAACTTTACTTCTTTGAATAATTTACAGAAATACATGTTGTTTTTTTAAGAAAAAAAAAGTAGCTACTTTTAAAGTGATACATCTTATATTTCCTGAAGGCGCCCATCACGTTGTTGTTGACGTCGTTCAGTCGCTAGGGTGTGTCCAGCTCTTTGCAGTCCTATGAACTGTAGCACGCCAGGCTTCCCTGTCCTTCACTGTCTGCTGGAGTTTGCTCAAAGTCATGTCCATTGAGCTGGTGATGCCACTCAGCCTTCTCATCCTCTGTCACCCCCTTCTCCTCCTGCCCTTAATCTTTCCCAGCATCAGGGTCATTTCCAGTGAGTCAGCTCCTCTTTGTTATCAGGTGGCCAAAGTATTGGAGCTTCGGCATCATTCCTTCCAATGAATATTCAGGGTTGATTTCTTTTAAGATTGACTGGTGTGATCTCCTTGCAGTCCAAGGGACTCTTAAGAGTCTTCTCCAGCACCACAACCTCAGCTCTTTCTCTGTTATGCCCACATCTCGATTAAACTTTTTTCAAAAATAAGAGCCCTGAAAGAAAATTTCAGGAAACGCTATGCATTTAACTGACAATGACATGATGGCATAACCGTGGATTAGACAAAGCCAAGGCAGGTGCTACTAATTAAGCATCACATGTCATGGCTCAGCCAAAGTAAGACAAGGCTATACAAGCAGCTTCCTGCTAACACATAACAGAAGAAATGCACTTTTGTATTTCAAGAGCTCCATTTTCCCTGCTAGGCTGAAAAGGCTCACATATCACCAATGAAACACACGTTTCTAAGGATAAAAACTTTTCCTTACCTTGTAGCCACTTAACAATATATTTTGTTTTGAATAATGGTGGGGGAGTGGAGAATAACTGTCACTATTACTTTTAACAGCATGATTTAACATTTTTATGTTATCCTTCACCCACGCAGACCACCTGATCCCAGCAACTACCTCAGATGTGCTTCTCAAAACAAACCTTCCAAATGTACTAATGATGATCACTTCTGAGTTTCCATTTTTTCCCTGCTGTTAAAAGTATCTGAAACTGTAGTTGTATTAAATAACTTAACCTATCACAAGTGACTGGACTAGTACCTGAATGTACTCATCAAATGTCACCAGTTACTACTGTGTAAGGAAGGGCAACTGAAAGATAAACACTATTGTGACATTTCTTTCCCTTTCGGCAATGTTCTGATTATATCTTACACTTTGAGCTTCTTCCCATTATGAGTGTATCTGGTTTTCCAACTGTCATCTCTCAAGAACAGATAGTGTTGTGAGGCAGAAGCAGTTTTTCTATTTAGACAAGAGTGGTCACCAGCAGGCCTCAAGGAAGACACTGAAAATGAGCTGAGTACTTGACCAGTCTTATCCCTGGGCACTCAGCACACTTTACCATGTGGCTTCCATGTAAAACGGTCCCAAACAAACACAACAGCTCCTTAAGCCAGAGGTCCTGTGTTCTTTAAACTGAGCCGGAGCTCAGCACATTAGCTGGGGTGCTGACCATCGGAGGGCCAGACACTGTGCCAGGGCTGGCACTGGCTGGCCCAGTCAGTCTCCAAGAAGTGGCAGTGGCCAGGCCACACTACCAACCCAAGACTGGGTTTCAAGGCAATAAAAATAACCTATTATCTTTAACAAAGTGGTGTTGTAACAAAGCAGTCCAGCAATATACTTCAGGGAGATAATCAGTACAGCGTGGCAGGGAGAGTGACAGCTGCTCAGTTGCGTCTGATTCTTTGCAAGCCCATGGTCTATACAGTCCGTGGAATTCTCCAGGCCAGAATCCTCGAGTGGGTAGCCTTTCCTTTCTCCAGGGGATCTTCCCAACTCAGGGATCAAACCCAGGTCTCCTGCACTGCAGGCAAATTCTTTACCAGCTGAGCCACAAGGAAAGCCCAAGAACACAGGAGAGGGTAGCCTACCCCTTCTCCAGCGGATCTTCCCAACTCAGGAATCGAACCAGGGTCTCTCGCATTGCAGGTGGATTCTTTATACCAACTGAGCTATCAGGGAAGCCCAAATGTGTGAAAGTCTCTCAGTCATGTGTGACTCTTTGCAACCACAGGGACTATACAGTCCATGGACTTCTCTAGGCCAGAATAATCGAGTGGGTAGCCTTTCCCTTCTCCAGAGCATCTTCCCAACCTAGGGATTGAACCCAGGTCTCCTGCATTGCTTCTGAATTCTTTTTTTAAACTTATTTTTGCAGGTGGATTCTTCACCAGCTGAGTCACAAGGGAAGTCCGTGGTAGGGAGAAGCATCCTTATGAGACAGAATTTTGCCAGTTTCACAAAACATAAAAACAAGTGTGAAAGTAGAATACAAACGCAGAAGTGGAGCCACTCAGTCGTGTCCGACTCTTTGTGGCCCCGTGGACTGTAGCCTGCCAGGCTCCTCCATCCACGGGATTTTCCAGGCAAGAGTACTGGGGTGCACTGCCATTTCCTTCTCTAGGGAATCTTCCTGATCCAGGGATCAAACCCAGGTCTCCCGAATTGCAGGCAGGCTGTTTACTCTCAGAGCCACCAGGGAATCCTTTAGACTAACACAGAGCCTAACAAATATAATTATGATTTGTCAATGGAATCTGCCATTTTTCTTTCAAAAAATGGAAAGGTGAAATAACGACCACCTTAAAATACATTGCCTTTTCAGCGAGAACACCGGTGGTATAAGCTATAGGAAAGTGCAGGCGTGCGCAGCTGTGTCTGACTCTTCGCAACCCCATGGACTGTAGCCCACCAGGCTCCTCTGATCGGGGGACTTCTCAGACTAGAGTACTGGAGTGGGTTGCCATTTCTTTCTCCAGGGGATCTTCCCAACCTAGGGATCAAACCCTCCTATCTCCTGTGTCTCCTGCACTGTCCGGTGAATTCTTCACCACTGCACCACCTGGGAAGCCCCAAAGTAACAGTAAATCCAACACTTAATTGGCTTAAACAATCAGGAAGCAGTGTGATGTCACAGAATTCAAAGTCCAAAGGTCAGCTGGCAGTAGCAGCCCAACACCGTGCCCCTCACTCCCCCACTCCACCTCAGTGCCGAGCCCCCCAAGGCTTCCGGGCTCCGGCCTGAAGGTGCTGCCTCCTGGTTTACACTGACTGCCAGAAGCAAAGACTGTCCTCCCACAGCTTCAGGGAAGAAGGCCTTGCTTTCATCAGAGGCTCAGTTCAGATGCTGTGCGGGTCTGAGGGCAGCGGTGCTCAGTCCTGGCTGCTTGTCAGAATCACCTGGAGAGTTGAAAACGAAACCGAGGAGACACTCTGCAGACCTCACGGTCACAGAGTTTTCTCTCCCTTTCCCTCCCTGGCAGTAATCCTTTTGTACAAAATCTCTCTCTGCTAAAAAACAAATAAAAAAACCTGAGGCTCCCCAAGGTATCTCCTCAGGCAATTAAATCCTCTCGAGTGGTGGAACCTAGATGGAAGTCTTCTCAAGCCCCTAAGGAGAAGGAAATGGCAACCTACTCCAGTATTCTTGCCTGGAGAATTCCACAGACAGAACAGCCTGCTGGGCTACAGTCCATGGGGTCACAAAGAGTAGGATGCGACTGAGTGACTAACAAACACACAAGGAAATTCTAATGCAGAGAGAGGGCTAAAAACTGCCTGGTGAGAACCCCTCTGGAGGCTGGGGTGGGGCTGTTCCTTGGGAGATGCAGGCAGTGAAGGAGCCGAGGGCAGTGGGGGCTGTGCAGGCAAGCATCCCGGCCCTGCAGTTACCTCTTTAGGATCTGCCACACGGTGAGCCTGGTGAGACGGTTCGCAGCAACATAAACATGTATATCCCTTAAGCAGGTTAAAAATGTTCAACTTCACTCAGAGGAGAGTTACTAATTAAATTAAACCCACAGTAAATCCAAGATACTATTTCCTGCTGAAAAGTCCCCAAACTTGGTAACACAGGCTCTCAGCTAGGCTCTGGGGATACAATTACCCTTGCGCATTACCAGTGAAGAGAGTGTAGCTATCAACATAGTATCCACCTTAATACCTACTACCTACTACTTTTGATACTAAGTAACACCTTGGTATAGAAATTAATTAAACTGATTCTAAAATGTATCTAGAAATGTATCTAAAAAGTACCTGGAACAAGAATAGCCTAGGCAACCCCAAAGAACAAGTCTGCCTGGGCTAAGTTGCTTCAGTCCTGTGCTTCTCTCTGCGGCCCCAGGGCTGTGGTCCCCCAGGCTCCTCTGTGCATGGGGTTCTCCAGGCAAGGACACTGGGGTGGGCTGCCGTCTCCTTCTCCATACTCCACTGCTATTAAGACTTACTTTAAAGCTACAGTGTTTAAGACTACCTGACACTGGTGCAAGGACAGACAAAGAGAACAAATAAGTGAGCAACCCCCACACAGACCTAAACACACGTGGACACCTGGCTGATGCAGCAGCAGATGTTCTTCTCAGCTAAAGAACTAGTTAAATACGGGGGAAGACAACCAACCATCGTTTCTCCATAGAAAAATCAATTTCAAGTGAACTATGGGTCTAAATACGAAAGGTAATAGAATAAAACTTCTCCATGACCTTGGGGTAGACAAATATTTCTTGTATAGGACCAAAGAAAGCACTAATCATAAAGACTGTCAAATAGAACATTGAAATTAAGAACTTTGGTTCACTAAAGATACCATTAAGAGAATAAAAGGAAAAAAAAGACAAGCCACAAAGTATGAGAAGATACTTGCAATAAATGCATTCATAAAGTGATTGAGAATATGTAAACAATTCCTATAAATCAACAAGAAACACATATATGTATGTGTATATATGCGTGATACCCAAATCGCCAATAAACATATGAAAAGGTACTTAATATCATGAGTTACAAAAAAAAGTTCAAATTAAAACCACAATGAGACACTACTGCAGAGTCCCATGAAAAGTGGACATTTAAAATACTGACAGTATCAAGGTTTGACAAGAATGTAAAGAAACTTAATCTCCTACTGCTGATGGGAACGACACTGATGCAATGACTGGAAACTTCTTTGACGGGGAACATGCCGATCCCCTGTGAACAAGTGATTCCACTTCTAGGTATATAATAAGAACGTTCGTAGAAGCGTTATTTGTAAGTAGCTAAAACTGAAAATAATCTGCATGACCATCAATAACAGCAGGTGTAAATAAATTCTTGAAATTTATAGACCAGAATACTAATTAACAATGAAAATTAACAAACTACCAATACTGCAACAACACGGATGAATCTTACAAAAATAACGTGGAATGAAAGAAGCTATCAAAGCACAGAAATCTACATAGATATATATACTGCTCGGGTTGAAAAACTTGCAGACCTGAGCCTCTGCTTCTGGTCACAGTGCAGTATCAGATATCCTTTTGCCCTAAGCAAATACAAAATTGAACAAAATAAACGAGACAGCTATTTTCAGGCATAAGACAGCAGGCAGGGCGGTGACCCTTGGAGAAGAGGAAGACGGCAGGGAAGCTCCGACTTCCTGCACAGGACACTTTCCCAACCACGGTGCAGGGAGATGATGGCACCCAAGCCAGCAGCAGCAGTCCTAGTGAACTGCGGCAGAGTCTGGACTCCAGACTGCTGAGGCCACTAGAACTGCAGGCAGGACATCCTTGGGACGGAGGCTTTGGGAAGCAGAAAGCGTAAGACAACAGCAGGTGGCTGACGCACATGCAAGGTGAGATTCCATGAGGCGCAACAGGCAGGGAGGGTGAGCAGTGAACACAGGTACCAAGCTTTCACGGGGCCCAAAACACACACGAGCAGCCAGTCCAGAGTGGAGAGACCTTGCTGAACACCAGATTCCAGAAAGTCAAGCATGAGCACCAAGAATGTCCTCTACAGTCAGGGCCGTGCCTCTGGACTAAGGATAAATCCAAAACCAGACTCACTCTAACAGAATACAAACCACCTACCGGGCCAAAAGAACATGTCAGTGACTTAACCGCCTGTCAGAGCAAAATGAAAACCTCTCTCAAGTAAGACAAGACTAAAAGTCCCTACAGTGTAACATGCACATGTCTGATACATAATCAAAAATAATTAAACATGCAAAGAAGCAGGAAAGTGTGACTCCTAAGGCAGGGGGAAAGCAATCAATCAAAATAGACCCCAAGATGAACCAGACTGGGCTGCCCCTGTGGCTCACCTGGTGATAAATCGGCCTGCAGCACAGGAAACCTGAGTTCGATCCCTGGGTGGGGAAGAGCCCCTGGAGAAAGGAAAGGCTCCCCACTCCAGTATTCTGGCCTGAAGAGTTCCATGGACTGTAGAGTCCCCGGGGTTGCAAAGAGTCGAACAGGACTGAGTGACTTTCACTTTTCACTTTCACTTGACTGAGATATTTGAATTAACAGACAGGTCTCTACCTTCAAGAATTTGGAGGAAAAGATGGACCTAATGAGTGAAAAGATGGTGAATCTCAATAGAAAAATTCAAACTATAAAAGAGAACCAAATGGAAATTTCAGAATTTAAACTGATTATATCTGACATGAAAATTTTAAAGAAACTGAAGATCAGAAACTGCAGAGAGTTACTGAACTTGTAGATCAACAGAAAGTATCTCAACTGAAAAACAGGAAAAAAAAAAAAGTCTGGTGACTTAACAGAGTTTCAAACTATATGACACGAAAACTAACAGCATATCTATAGTTACATTTTCATTCTAAATACTGCTCTTGTATGCCTTTTCTTTTTCTTCATCAATCTCACTAGATGTTTGCTATTTGACAAATTTCTTTCAAAGTCAGCTTTTGGTATATTTAAAATTTTTTAATCTATTTATTTACTTATTTGGCTGTGCTGGGTCTTTGCTGTTGCAAGTGGGCTTTTATAATTGTGGTGAGCAGGAACGACTCTTCACTGGGGTGCACTCCCGGCTCAGCAGTGGGGAGGACTCCACCCTAGGCGAGGTGGCTCAGGAGTTGTGATGCAGGAGCTTAGTTGCTCCATGGTGTCTTTTGGGACCAGGGATCAAACCTGAGCCCCCTACGTTGGCAGGAAGATGCTCAACCACTGGACCACCAGGGGAGTCCCAGCTTGTGGCATTTTCAATCATTTCCCTCTCTCAGCTTGTGTCTTTATTCTTGCCACTCTTCTTCTTTTGTGTACTGTGGGATTACTCTGCTTTCCTAGCTTCTTTAATTAAATGCTTAGTTAACCCCTTCTCCCCCACCATCTTTGTTTTCTAATAAAAACTTTTAAAGCTAAAAAAAAAAAATTAAAGATAGAATTAAAAGCAAAACAACAACAACAACAACAACAAAAAAAAACCCACACCCAATCTATCATCATAGCTGTGATTTTTAACATCTGAGGCTCAGCAACAAAATACACCAAAAAAGAAACTAAGCAAAAGTATAGATAAAATAAGTTTACAAAAAATAAGTAAGGCTGTAGAAGATTTTAAACAATACCCTCAACAAACTTGATCTAATTCACATTTACAGAACCAACAACTGCAGAACACATATTCTTTTCAAGTACAAATGGAACATTCAGTAAGACAGGTCAAAGGCTGGGCCATAAAACTAATCTCAGTAAATGTCAAAAGACTGCAGTTTTGCAGAGGATGTTCTCTGATGACATGGAATTAAGTTTGAAAACAGTAAGATATCTAGACTCTCCCAAATATCTGGCAATTAAACACTTTAGAAATAACACATCAAAATCTGCCTTTAAGAAGGAGAGGGGAGTCAAGCAGAGTCCTGAAAGGCAGATGGGTTTTGAACACACAGAACAGTGGTGTCCGGGGCACAACCACCACAGGAAGAGGCCCACAGAAGGCCCCGGGGGTGTGCTTCCCCTCACCGCAGCTCACCTTCTAAGCCGCGGTCTTGGTCTTTTTAGCCTATAGACTCAGACAATACGCCTGACATACTCCTATGGGTGTAATTGCCAACTCAATCATGTTAACTTGTCCTTTTCCCTCCCACTCATTAAATGCATCTCTTTGCAACACACTTCACAACACACCAGTGGGTATCACACGGAGATCTGTGGCACAGGCAAAGTCCCTAACCAATACAAAGTGATTTCTTCTTTCCTCCAATTTCTATTATTTTCTTTGCTTGGTTGCTTCATTTAAATAAGGTAAAAACTCTTTCAGTTAAATCATCTTTGATCATCCTCCATTACTAATCCCATTTCTCTGTTTTCTGAATTTTCTGTTTTCTTCTACATTATTAGCTTATTTCTTAAAAAGGGGAACAAGGGACTTTGCTGGCGGCTCAGTGGTCAAGAATCCACCTGCCAGTGCAGGGCACATGAGTTTGATCCCTGTTCCTGGAGGATCCCACATGCCGCAGAGCAACTAAACCGACGTGCCCCAACTACTGAGCCTGTGCTCCAGAGCCCTGGAGCTGCAGTGGCTCAAACCCGAGTGTCTAGAGCTTCACAAACCACCGCACCGGGAAGCCCATGGGCTGCAGCTAGAGAGTGGCCCTCACCTGCTGCAACTAAAGCCAGGTGAGGCTTTACCGAGAAAGCCAGCGTGCAGCAACGAAGACCCAGTGCAGCCATAAATAATTCGGCCAAAATAAATAATAGATAAATAAAATTTTAAAAAACTTTACTTGTAATG
>SJYC01068783.1:0-11861 GCA_006408675.1 Madoqua kirkii | reverse complement strand
ACAAATTAAATAATACCCTGAAAGACATAGAATGTACTAACTTAAAAATTAGAAAATCCAGAAACAGTTTAGAGAAAAAAAAAAAACCTTCAATTTTTAAAAGTACTAACTAGAAAAGCATTACAAAGCTTTACAAATTGAAATGATTTTATATTAAAAACATTTACTACCAAGAACAGGAAAACTTGTGTGCAAAATTTTTTTAACTCCGCAACTTTCTGATTTAGGGTGGAAAAACCTAGAGAAATGGGATTTAAAACTTAAACATGAGTTAAAATCATTCTCCTGTAAAATTTTGAATATCACCAACCTGACTCCCCCAAAAGAAAAAAAAATTCAAACTAATCCTACATAAAGGCGTCTTCATAAACTACCGAACAGCACCTTGCTTATATGAAACCCACACGGAGGTTCTCCCTTGGGGATGTCATGCACTCTCGTAGCTTTAAATACCATCGAGGACCTGGTGACCCTCAGGTTCCCTCTCTGGCCTGGAGTGCTTCCCTGAACTCAAGCTTGGAGCATGCACGCATGCATGTCTGACACACCCACGCACAGGCACCTCACACACAGCAAGCGCAAGCAGCAGCTCCAGGCAGCCGCTTCCTCACCCTCCCAGCCTCTGGCTCCCATTTCAGGAAAAGGCAACTCCATGTTTCCAGTCACTCAGTCCCTGGACCCTTGACTTCTCTCACATCCCATATCTAAGAACAAATCTAGTCAGGAGTGCCTTCAGATGCTCACAGAATCTGACCCCTTGGCCGCAGCCACCGCCCTGGACCGAGGCAGCGCCATTCTCGCCCAGACTGCTGCCATCAACGGCCAGTGGACTCGCTCCTGCCTCCTCGGCTCCCCTTCAGGACGAAGCAGCCAGAGAGACTGCGGTACAGCATGAGTCAGGTGCAGTCCTCCTCTCTCGAAATTCTCCAAACCACACGAGGAAAAGCCCACATCCTTGAAACGGACAACAAGGCCACTTTCTTCCCCAGCCAACCTCCCAGCTCCCTCACTTCATCGCCGGCAACCCTCCTTCACTCTCTCTTCGCTCAGGTACTCTGGGCTTCTCAAACCTGCTCAGCAAGCTCCACCCAGGGCCCCACCTGCCTCGGTTCCCCTCCTGCCTGAAAGCCGTTATTCCGTGGCTTGCTCTCTCACCGTCCTCCCCGGGTCTTTCCTCAAACCCGCCTTCTCAAAGGGCCTCTCTGGCTACTCTAACTAAAGTCACCCCCTAACATTCCCTGTCCCCTTTTCTGTCATTCAGCTCCTCAGCAGCTCTATGTTTTACTTGTTGCTGGTGCTGAGCTCCTTATCGCAAAATTCAGGCTTAAATGGAAGAAAGTAGGGAAAACCACTAGACCATTCAGGTATGACCTATGTCAAATCCCTTATGAGTATACAATGGAGATAACAAATAGATTCAAGAGATTAGATCTGGCAGAAAGAGTGCCTGAAGAAATATGGACAGAGGTTCATAACGTTATACAGAAGGCGGTGACTAAAACCATCCCAAAGAAAAAGAAATGCAAGAAGGCAAAACGGCCATCTGAGGAGACCTTACAGACAGCTGAGAAAAGTGAAAGGTAAAGGAGAAAGGGAAAGACACACTCAACAGAGAATAGCAAGGAGAGACAAGAAAGCCTTCTTAAGTGAACGATGCAAAGAAACAGAGGAAAACAATAGAATGGGAAAGACTAGAGATCTCTTCATGGAGAAGGCAATGGCAACCCACTCCAGTACTCTTGCCTGGAAAATTCCATGGATAGGAGAGCCGGGTGGGCTACCATCTATGGGGTCGCACAGAGTCAGACACGACTGAAGCAACTTAACAGCAGCAGAGATCTCTTCAAGAAAACTGAAGATACGAGGGAACTTTTCACACAAAGATGGCCACAATAAAGGACACAAATGGCAAAAAACTAACAAAAGCAGAAGAGATTAAGAGGTGGCAAAAATATACGGAACTAGACAAAAAAGGTCTTAATGATCCTTTTAACCAGATCCAGATAACCACAATGGTATGATCACTCACCTAGAGCCAGACATCCTGGAGTGTGAATTTAAAATGGCAACCCGCTCCAGTATTCCTGCCTGGAGAATCCCACGGACGGAGGAGCCTGGTAGGCTACAGTCCACGGGGTCGCAAAGAGTCAGACACAACTGAGCGACTTCACCTTAGGAAGTATTACTGCAAACAAAGCTAGTGGAGGTGATGGAATTCCAGCTGAGCTATTTTCAGATCCTAAAAAAGATGCTGTTAAAGTGTTGCACTCAACATTCCAACAAATTTGGAAAACACAGCAATGGCCACAAAACTGGAAAAGGTCACTTTCATTCCAATCCCAAAGAAGGGCAATGCCAAAGAATGTTCAAACTATCATACAATTGTGCTCATCTCACTTGCTAGCAAGGTAATGTTCAAAATCCTTCAAGCTAGGCTCCAGCAGTATGTGAACCAAGAACTTACAGATGTACCAGCTGAATTTAGAAAAAGCACAGAAACCAGAGATCATATTGCCAACATCCACAGGATCATAGAGAAAGCAAGGGAATTCCAGAAAAACATTTACTTCTACTTCATTGACTATGCTAAAGCCTTTGATTGTATGGATCAAAACAAACTATGGAAAATTCTTAGAGATGAAACAAACAACAACAAAAAGTTCTTAGAGATGGGAACACCAGACCACATGAGAAACCTGTATGCAGGTCAAAAAGCAACAGTTAGAACTGGACATGGAACAAATGACTGGTTCAAAACTGAGAAAGGCTTTGCTGTATATTGTCACCCTGCTTATTTAAGTTATATGCAGGGTAAAATGCTGGGCTGGATGAATCACAAGCTGAAATCAAGATTGCCAAGAGAAGTAGCAACAACCTCAGATATGCAAATGAAACCACTCTAATGACAGAAAGTGATGAGGAACTAAAGAGCCTCTTGATGAGGGTGAAAAAGGAGAGTGAAAAAGCTGGTTTCAAACTCAAAAAAATCAAAGATCATGGCATTTAGTCCCATTACTTCATGAAAAATAGATGGGAAAAAAGTGGAAACAGTGGCAGGTTTTATTTTCTTGGGCTCCAAAATCACTGCAGATGGTGATTGCAGCCATGAATGAAAAGATGCTTGCTCCTTGGAAGAAAAGCTATGAGAAACCTAGACAGCATATTAAAAAGCAGAGACATCACTTGGTTGACAAGGGTCCGTATAGTCAAAACTATGGTTTTTCCAGTAGTCATGTATGGATGTGAAAGTTGGACCAGTGAGAAGGCTGAATGCCAAAGAATTGAAGTTTTTGAATTGTGAGGAGCCTGGTAGGCTACAGTCCACGGGGTCGCAAAGAGTCAGACACAACTGAGCGACTTCACCTTAGGAAGTATTACTGCAAACAAAGCTAGTGGAGGTGATGGAATTCCAGCTGAGCTATTTTCAGATCCTAAAAAAGATGCTGTTAAAGTGTTGCACTCAACATTCCAACAAATTTGGAAAACACAGCAATGGCCACAAAACTGGAAAAGGTCACTTTCATTCCAATCCCAAAGAAGGGCAATGCCAAAGAATGTTCAAACTATCATACAATTGTGCTCATCTCACTTGCTAGCAAGGTAATGTTCAAAATCCTTCAAGCTAGGCTCCAGCAGTATGTGAACCAAGAACTTATAGATGTACCAGCTGAATTTAGAAAAAGCACAGAAACCAGAGATCATATTGCCAGCATCCACAGGATCATAGAGAAAGCAAGGGAATTCCAGAAAAACATTTACTTCTACTTCATTGACTATGCTAAAGCCTTTGATTGTATGGATCAAAACAAACTATGGAAAATTCTTAGAGATGAAACAAACAACAACAAAAAGTTCTTAGAGATGGGAACACCAGACCACATGAGAAACCTGTATGCAGGTCAAAAAGCAACAGTTAGAACTGGACATGGAACAAATGACTGGTTCAAAACTGAGAAAGGCTTTGCTGTATATTGTCACCCTGCTTATTTAAGTTATATGCAGGGTAAAATGCTGGGCTGGATGAATCACAAGCTGAAATCAAGATTGCCAAGAGAAGTAGCAACAACCTCAGATATGCAAATGAAACCACTCTAATGACAGAAAGTGATGAGGAACTAAAGAGCCTCTTGATGAGGGTGAAAAAGGAGAGTGAAAAAGCTGGTTTCAAACTCAAAAAAATCAAAGACCATGGCATTTAGTCCCATTACTTCATGAAAAATAGATGGGAAAAAAGTGGAAACAGTGGCAGGTTTTATTTTCTTGGGCTCCAAAATCACTGCAGATGGTGATTGCAGCCATGAATGAAAAGATGCTTGCTCCTTGGAAGAAAAGCTATGAGAAACCTAGACAGCATATTAAAAAGCAGAGACATCACTTGGTTGACAAGGGTCCGTATAGTCAAAACTATGGTTTTTCCAGTAGTCATGTATGGATGTGAAAGTTGGACCAGTGAGAAGGCTGAATGCCAAAGAATTGAAGTTTTTGAATTGTGATGCTAGAGAAGACTCTTGAGAGTCCCTTGGACAGCAAGGAGATCAAACTAGTCAATCCTAAAGGAAATCAACCCTAAATATTCATTGGAAGGACTGATGCTAAAGCTGAAGCTCCAATACTTTGGCCACCTGATGTGAAGAGCTGACTCACTGGAAAAAACCCTGATGCTGGCAAAGATTGAGGGCAGGAGGAAAAGGAGGCGACAGAGGATGAAATGGTTGGATGGCATCACTGACTCGATGGACATGAGTTTGGGCAAGCTCTGGGAGATGGTAAAAGGCAACCATGGGGTCACAAAGAGTCAAACACCATTTAGCAACTGAACAATGAACAACTCCACCAACTAGAATGTAAGTTTGAGGAGGGCAGGAAGGTGCTTTTACCCACTAACGTATCACCAATGACTAAACACTTCCTGGTACATAGTGTGAGCTCAATAAATATGTGCTGAGAAAAGAAGGAGACATTAAAGTAAACAAGTTTACTAGGGAATGCTTTCAATTCTGTTTTACCAACTTTCAGAAAAGTGAATTTTTAGTCAAGACACTGAAATCTGGAAGGAACAGAAGGTCCATGAAACAATACCATGGCTTCCTTCCCCCTGCTGCCTGCGCATATGGCTAGCCCTTTGACCCTGAATAATCCTAGCAAAAAAGTAGCCAGCTGCCCATTCCATTCAGGTTCATCACCACCACCATACCACACAACATTATTCTTGGCTTCCAGATTCATGTCTGGTCTAACACTGCATGTTACGGCTATAAGGTTTTTAATCCAAACTATATGGATATTAACCAACTCTAGAAAGATTAGCCTGTGAGAGATCAAGAACCATTTGCTCCCCTAGGAAAAGTATACCCAAAGTCCAAAGAAATTCACTTGTCTTCAGTTAAAACATGATCTAGGCAATTTCTTTCATTAAACAGTATTTATTACAAAGAATTGACTATTTGGTTGAGATGCCATCAATTTGTTCTTTAGACCCTCCTAATTTGGGTATTACAAAATAGAACAAATTTTTTGTAAAAAGTCTGAAACATCACAAATGCAAAGTAAAAAGTGAAAGTTTTCTGCTATCACACCTAAATCCCAATTCCCTAGAGATTAACAATTATGTCAGTCTAAATGCTTCTATATTTTTTTCTGTACATGAACAAATAGCTAATTTTTGTTTTACAAAAATGGGGCCACACCATGCAGACTGATCCCCACATTGCTTTTTTCCACTTACCATTACACGGACAGCTTTCCGTGTTGGCATTTACAGTATGTTGGCAATAAACATCCTTATGTGATTTCCTATTTCTGTTTGTTTGCTCACTCCCTTACATGACTTCGTGATAGACTTTCTATAGCAATAGTTTAAAAACATTTATCTCACGACCTCTTTACACTCTTGAAAACTAAATAGAACCCCAGAGTGCTTTTATTATATAGATTATCTCATCAATATTTACTATAATATAAATTTAAACTGAAAATTTTAAATTATTCATCTAAAAATAAACATGTTTATTTTCACTGGGAAATGCCTTGTTTACCCCTGTTTGTAGATAACTATAGATACTGTTCTTTGAAGCTACACCAAACTCAGTAAGTGGTAGTTTCCTCAAGGCTAGTTTTGATATAGAATCTAAAACTCTTATCAGTTAATATTTGTATTGTTACATTAAAATTCAATGGTCCATCTTGCCCCTTGAATGAATCTTTTTTACCTGTGCTTGACTTTATATCATCATGTGTTGTCATTTACAAAATATCAGTTCACTGAATCATGCAGATCTTCCAAATAATGTATTCCATTATAAGATATCAAAATAGTGTGTTTATAAATATTACCACCAATCTCTACTTCACAGGAGCAGATACAAGTTTTCCAAAACCCTAATTTTTGTTGGAAAGCAAAGATGTTTTCATTGACAACAGACACTACCAGCTGTTCTCTTTGAAACACTTTTTAATACATTTTTTTAAAATCTGAATAACCACAGTTTGTCAGTAAAAACGGTAGTCCATGAAAAAGCAGCAAGTTCGGCTTGAACTAACCAGTGCCCAAAGCTCTTCCTAGAGACAAACAGCACACAGAAGTACTTTCCAGTTCCTTCAATGCAGATTACAAAGATGTATACATTAACAGTTGAGAATTGATAAAATTAATACTTTTTGCTGTTTCATCAGGAACATCCTTAAGTGAAAACCAAAAAATATATGTATGTATGTATTTTTACTAGTTTACTATGAGTGCGTGGCACGGAGAACACAATGGCTACTATGGTTAGTTGCCACAACCTTGATTCATGCTTAGAAGCTGCATTATTTTTGCACCATTACTGCAAAGGCTGCAAATAACGTTTTGTGTGAGTGCATGCTAAGGTCAGCTCAGTCATATCCAACTCTCTGTGACCCCGTGGACTGTAGCCTGCCAGGCTCCTCTGTCCATGGGATTCTCCAGGCAAGAATACTTGAATGGGTTGCCATTTCCCTCTCCAGGGGACCTTCCTGACCCAGGGATAGGATCCTCGACTCCTGCACTGCAGGTGGACTCTTTATTGCTCAGCCACTGGGGAAGCCCAACATCTTAGTATTGTGTTAATATGAAAAATTTTCACCTCTGGACCCTCTGAAGGGGTGAAAGGCACACCAAGGGCACTACACTATTCCATGCTAGGACAGCTTCCAAGTGAGATGACTGGGTCACTGCTACGTACATTTTAAATTCAGATATGATTGGCCAAAGCTCTCCAAAATGTCTGTACCAATTTTCACTGGGGGTGGCAGAGGATGAGATGGCTGGATGGCATTACTGGCTCAATGGACATGAATATGAACAAACTCCGGGAGGCAGTGAAGCACAGGGAGGCCTTGCAAGCTGCAGTCTATGGAGAAAGTTGGACGTGACTCAAGAGACTGAACAATTTTCACTACCTAAGGTTGCATGATCATCACTAGTTGACATGCAAATAATTCACTTACAAATCTTGATCGTGGGAAGTACATAATACATTATTTACCTGTCTAAAACCAATGCTAAAATACAACTCGTGTTTCAAGGTAAAAGTAAAATCCAACATGTTTCAAGGCAAAAGTAAAATCTAAGTACCCAGATTATTTAGAAAATCAAACCTCAATTGTCAAATACAAGTTCACTGAATAGAAAACTTTGTTTGCTGCAGTCACAGGTTGTTAAGGGTATTTGTGACTGAATTTCAAAGTATATGCTACTTGCACACGTCTTCCATTTGCTTACAGAGGGTGGGTGGGCTCGACTGATACTTAAATAAGTACTAGGTCTGAAAAACGTCAGGCTGTGACAGTACAAACAGGATGCTAATTAACTGGTGCGTGGCTGGCCCCTGCACAGACACTGGTCTAAGCTGATCCTTAGCGTTAAAACTTCATGCAGAATTACTGGACGTGACCAGAATAATATGCACTGTCAGTACTCAAATGCCAGTGGTGTTCATAAAAATGTCAAAGACAACCTTTCTTGCCCCAAGTGTCAGGTGAAACAAAGAGAGGAGGAAAGAGCTCCATTCTGAGGAAAGGGCTACTCCCTGTCTCAGGTGAAACCACTGAAAGCTGGGGCTCCTCAGTTCACAAGGAATGTGGCCTCCTCTCAGCTGTTTCCACAGAGCTCCCAAGTGAGGATTTTCAAGTTCTACTTATGACTGAAAAGATCAAGGTTATTAGTGTCAACTAGGGCCTGTGGTTTTCAGCTCTGGCGGGTGCACAAACCCCTTTGAGGCTAAGACTGAAAGCTCCCCACAGATAAAGCAGTGAAGGATCCATGTACCTCAGAGGAAGAGCCTTGGCTGTAGGTCAGAGCAGAATCACGGACTATGGATCCTGAGAAATCACCTAAGTCCAACCTCCTCAGGAAGCTGGAATAGTAAAATGGCTTGTCCAAGGTCAATGGTGAATTAGAAAGGGAATCAGGCAAGAAATAAGCAGTAAGACTTTGAATAAAGCCATCCAGTGTCACCAAGTAACTTTTTCTTATACAAAGAAAGTTCCACTGGAGACTAAAAGATAGAGGAACTGAAGTTTTAAATAGAACTGGAAGGAACCAACACAAGCCCTGTGGTTCCAAAGTTCCTTACGCATGGCAAAGCGGAAAATAGGACCAGAAATCCTGAAGATCACTCACCATGTTCCACAAAAACATTGCAGTGTGGACCCCCGTGCCTCGATGATTCCTTCTTGCCTGCTCCTTTGATAAAGTGCAGGGCAGGCAGACTTGGCCTCCTTTGGTCCCCAAGAACTTTTCAGGCTGCTGCCCCATAAAGCAAGGATAGGCACCCCTTTCCAGAAGAGGGTTCGAGATCTTTCAGAATGATCAGTGAGCTGAGAAGGAAACGGTCTTTACGTGGGATTTCACATTCACCGCATCTCCACCAGTCAGTAACTGAGGTCAATCACAAGACATCTTCCACAATAAAAGGAAGTGAAGATTTTCGGTTGACGTGTGCAAACAGGAGTTCCGATTATATTCGCAGTTTATCAATTCGAAGTAATGTAACTGCAGTGCGACCTCAAAGTTCCTGGATTTCAAGTGTCTTTTACTGGCTAAGTTTCCTCCCTTTCAAGGAGAAAAACCTAAAGAGAAATATTCACAGGGGATGCTGTACAACGGTCAGTAAGGCTAAAGTCGTGTCGATTTCCACACATCGAGGAAACGTGGATCGGTCTTTGAACGCTCCTCCAGAACTTTTCCTGGGGAAGTCACCCACCCCCTATCTTGGTGTCTCCATCTTCCAACAAATTTCCTGCCACACTAGCTGCCGCTCCTGCTTTTTCTCTACTCTGCTCTCCGGAAAAGGACACGGGTCACCCCGACTTCAGCGAGAGCTGGCCCTCTGACGAGAAGGAATGCATGTCCAGCAACTTTTTAAGTCCGCTTTTTAAAGGGCCTGTGAAACCAGTCCAGGCTTTTCCTCTGCATTAAAGTTTCTGGCTGGGCTGAGGCTGAGGGGGCCGTAGGTGACATTGGAAGAAGTCAGGGCATTACAGGCTCACGGGAGCAACGTTGGGGGGCTAGGGAGGGGAGGCCACTTGACAGCAGGGAGGGGATTTGAATGAGGGGGGCGCTCCGAGGCCAAACTTGAGGCCGGGATTCGGAGTTAAGGGGCGGCTCGGGGGTAAAGAGGGAGGTTGCCGGGGCGGGGGGGCACGGGAGGCTTACTCCGGGGGGCGACGCTCCTCCAAGCCTCAGGAAACGGGGTGTCCCCAGGTCTGGGGAAAGAGACCACAACCCCAGGGTCCCAGAGCCGGGATGGAGCTGATAAGGGACGACCGGCTCTCGCGGCCCCGAAGGCGGGTGGAGGACAGAACGGGGAGGAGGCCCGGCCGCCTCAGCTGCCCCGAGCCTGGGGGGCGTCTCTGTCCGAGACACCCCGAGATACCCCCCTCCCCCGGGCCCGGACGTGGCTACGGCCGCCGCTGCCAGGCAGTCACATCCCCCTGGCTCCGTCGCAAGACCCGGCCTCCCCGCCCAAGTAGGGGCCGTGGACAACGCAAGGCGGGCTCCTCAGCTGCAGGACCCAGGAACCGGTTCCGGCTCCGGCGCTGCTCAGGGACGGTCACCGACCCCCGCGGCCGCCATGATGGATTACTAGCCGCTCCACAACGAGGCCAGGCCCCGCCCCGGCCCCGCCTCCCGATGACGTCCGGTGCGCGCCTCGCGTGGGGACCGGGACCCTCCAGACACCGCTTTCGGAGACGCTGCGGCTTCTTTCGGCTCTGGTCCCCCTGCCCTCCACGGCCTGGCCCCGTACGACCTGTTAAATGTGGTTCTCCAGAGGGGCAAGGTGAGTGGTAAGGAAGCTCCCGCCTCCCCTGCACTGTCATTGGTCTCCGAGAATCCGGGTCAGCTCCCTCTCCTGCATCCCAGTGGCCGACGGGGCTGGAGCCCCCAGCCAACCACTTTCGGCGTAGCCCGCGGGGCAGGCCGGGATTTGTGGTCCTGCGGCGCCCCCGCCCTCTCCCCTATCTGCGCTCGCCCGAGCCTTGCCCTCTGCTCCCGGCTCCTGAGCGTCGGTCCCGCCCTCCTGGGAGCCGGTGGACTCTAGCCGGCCTCGCACAGGGCTGGCCAACGTTCCCCCGAGCGGGTTGGTAAGGCCGGCGAGGAACCAAAGCAAGGGGAAAACTGCGGATTGGATTCCCCCAGAACCGGAATTGGATCGCTTCCTTAGGAGAATTTAGTTCGCTCCAGAAAACCGACGTTATTTGGTGCCTCCACTGCGCCCCTCACCCCCAACTTCCACCTTGACTCCAAGAAGCATAAATTATAGAACGAGAGAAAAATAAACAACTGGAGAGCGTCGACATATTGCTAACGAATTGTTTCTTTGGAGTATCAGGGAGCCCACTCTAACAGCATTTTAAGAACCTTTCGGAGGCAACGCATACACATAGGTGTTTGAGTAAGAATCTTTATACTGTCCAGTGATGTATGTCAACTTTTTCTCAATAAAACAGGTGGTGGGGGTGGGGGGAACAGTAGAAAAAGATTACATGATCTAATTTCAAGGGTGTACACATAGTCACATGAAAACATGTTAGCCGAAACTGTTGAGTTTACAGAACTAGCTAATGACCCGTGCAACCGGATCCACACATGCCATAACCCATTTTTATGCAACTAAAATGTACCCTCCTGGTCCCCTTCTTCACTCTCCACGTCTCCCCAGAGCAATGCACCTGCCAGGATATACCCATCTCTAAGGGAATCCACTCATCACGCCTAACCTATAGTATGGTCTTCCTCTCTTCATAAACCATATTCTCACTTAATCCTTACTGTATTGTAGCCCAGTAACACAAGTAATGTTATCCCCTGTATACAGATGAGACAACCAAGTAAGATGTGAGTTACTTCAAGGTCCCTGGCCTAGTCATGAGACAATTTGAACCCAGACTGATACTACTCCAAAGCCTTGAATTTTCTCTTGTACCATTCAATATCAAGTAACTGTTGATTTAATGTTGATATTTTAGAAGCTGCTACTGATAGTAGGGGAAAACCAATCACATTATAGGTGTGCATGTTCAGTTGTGTATTTTAGAAATATTCCTGCTGGATTGGGAAATGGTGCTGATTTTATAGATACTGGCTTGTAAAAATAGAGTTCCTTGGAGGTACTGAATGTGAAGCAAATTCAGAGGCAGAATTTAGATGTTAACAGGGTTAGCTTTGCTCTATCACTGAGTAGTCTGGCTGATGAACATCATCCTGGCTTATAGATCAGTCTTCAAGCATCAACACCCTGTTCTCTCTATCTACCCATCACCTTATCTTTACCATCACCCTTTCTCTTTGAAGATTTCACTTTTTATTCCTTTTCACGCTTTCATCATTTCCTACTCAT
>SJYC01068782.1:0-30939 GCA_006408675.1 Madoqua kirkii | reverse complement strand
TCCACTAAAAAGCTGTTCATTGTCTCCTGACATGATCTCTATGCCAAGAACATTATCGGTCTCTTCATGCAGAGGCACATACAACGTGCTGGATCCTCCTGGAATGTCCCCCTGTCTGTTATTCCACAAGACCAACAATTCTGCATCCTTTCGTCTCCATCCCAGCTCTGCCTTGGCTCGGGTTGTTATCTCCTGTTTCCTGGACTCTTGCACCGGCTTTATCTCTAGTCTCACTGCCCTACAAGCCATCTTTAATCTTGCTGCCAGGATGATCACTCCACTGCCTCCCTATCGTTTGAGGGATAAATCATATTCTTCTGTAGCACGTATGAACCCCTCTATCATCTCTCCTGCCCACATCCTGCCTAAATACCCATTGCTTCTTGCTGTCCTCCCCCTAATCACCTTCCCAGTCTCCCAAGAATACTGATCTAACTACGTGTCCTGGAACACTCCATGTTCTGTATGCACATGCAGTTAGTTTCTCCTGACAGGAATGCCCTCTGCTATTAATAACTTGTTTACCTGAGAACATCTACTCGGCTTTCTTGAAGCCTTCCCTGACTCCTTCACTTGGCTTAAGGCTCTCTTCCGGAGTCAATCCAGCCTCCAGACAAATGTTGCTAAAGCAACTGGCCTATTGCAGCACACTTGTTCACCTATTTATACCTCACAATTGAATCATAAGGCCCTTGAAGGCTCTTCAATAACAAGAACTACATGTGTTTCCATATTTATATCCCAAGGACCTAGCACAATATCTGGCACATAGTATGTGCTCAATAAATGATGATACCTGTTCATATCAGTTAGGAATGAGTTTGGCTACAGGTGATAGAATACCTAAAAGTAACTTGAAGAAATAGGGAGCTGTTTCCCACAGATAACAAGACTTCTGGAAGCAGATAGTTACTGATGTTGTCTTATCTGTTTACTGATGCCATCAGGGGCCTTGGCTCTTTTAATCTTCCCCCTCTCAATCTATTCTCAACACAGTCTATTCTGACTTCTGCAAAGCCAGAGAGATCTTGTTAAAATATGAGTCAAACAACATCACACACTCTACTCACAGTCCTCACATGAACATTCAAGGTACCACACAGGGTGAGTGGCTGCTTTTCTTTTCTCTATAGTACTTACCACTGTGTGTGACATACTACATCCTTTACTATCGTATATGAATATAATTAACTGTCTTTCTCTCTTATCACCACTGAAACATAAGCTTCAAGGAAGCAACGGTGTGTGTTTTTCTCGCTTCTGTATCTCTAGCAACGATGTCAGTGTCTGGCACATGATAGACACTAAGTATTAGTTTAAATAAATGAATGAATAGATCTTTCTGCTCCACCTCTCTTAGAGTCTTGACTTGTCTTTGTGTTTGTTGCCTCATGGTTGTATGGTGGCTGCTATCTTCCAGACATCATGCACATGTCCAAAGCAAAAAAAGAAGAGGGGGATGGGAAAAGTGGTACCAAACACATGGGTCCCCTTCTATCAGGAAAGCAAAAGCTTTTCCAGTGCCAAGCTGACTTCAGCTCACATCTTATTGGCTCAGGTAATGTCACAAGTTTCTGCCAGCAGTGAGAGCAGTGAGGAAAGCAAGCAGGTAACCAGGCATGTTGCTATCCTGAACAAAACTGGTAAGAAGACAGGGAGTTGGATACAGGATGAGTAACTAACAGGGTCTGCCATGAAACTGCTGAAGGAAGGACCCACACCTTGGGAACCGAGTGGGAACTATGGCACCCTCTCCTCACATCACCTCTCTGCATCTCATTTTCTCAGATGGCCACAGGAGTAACACAAAAGGGGCAGGCAGCCTGTGGTCTGAGCCCGAGGGAGTGCAACAGAGACAGTGGTGTCTGCTTCCTGGAAGCTTACCGGAAGGCTGGCATATAACACTGTCCAAATGATTGCATTACTCAGGCTCACAGGCATGCTTGGCCTTGTTCAGGCAAAGAGTTCCTTCACAGCCTCTAAACTTGCTCACCATAGATTAGCACAACCTTTGGGTCCCCAGATGCACACTGATGGAGAAGCCTTGGGAGCTGCTGAATTGCCTGCATGTGGACTCAGTCAGGCAGAAATATCACGCAGTATCCTCCAGGCTCTGTGTGTGCTCTTCCAGAAACAAGAGGGTAAGATCGGAACCCCTCTCTGCCCAGTGGGTCAGCACTGCTCTACATCCTCCAAGATGCGATTGAAGCTCATATGAACTCGAGGGAAGCAGTGTGATGGTGGCTCAGGTCATGGATCTCGTGGCAACTGCAGCAGAAATGACTTCAGGGAGAACAGACAAGTCTCAAGAAGGTGCCAGGACCTTGACAGTTAAGGCCTAAGGCAAGGAGTCATGATGAAATTTCCTTTACTTACTCCAGCTCTCACCTTGATTCCATCATGATATCCATCACTTTGCTCCTAGCCAGGTGAGGGGCTCCATGAGGGCAGTGATGGTGCCCACATCCTTTTTGTACCCTTAGCACTTAGCACACTGTCTAATGAATAGTAAACAGGCACTGAATAAATGAATGCAAGATTCTCTGAAAAGAGGATATGACAAAAAATGGGGGAGAGAGACCCAGAGGGAATCCAGTGTACCCTGTGGTTGCACAATCCTTCTCCATAGCCTTTGCATTGCAATCTAAAGGTTTTAACTAACTTCATGGCTTAGAAAGATCTTCTTTTCTACTTTTTGTTGAAGAATTGATACTTTTGAACTGTGGTATTGGAAAAGACTCTTGAGAGTCCCTTGGACTGCAAGGAGATCCGACCAGTCCATCCTAAAGGAAATTAGTCCTGAATATTCATTAGAAGGACTGATGCTGAAGCTGAAACTCCAATACTTTGGCCACCCGACGTGAAGAACTGACTTTTGAAAAGACCTTGATGCTGGGAAAGATTGAAGGTAGGAGGAGAAGGGAACAATAGAGGATGAGATGGTTGGATGGCATCACTGAGTCAATGGACATGAGTTTGAGTAAACTCTGGAGTTGGTGATGGACAGGGAAGCTTGGCGTGCTGTAGTCCATGGGGTCGCAAAGAGTTGGACACGACTGAGTGACTGAATTGAACCGAACTGAACAAAAAGAGGGGGAAAAAATGCAAGCTTGTCCACAGGATTTAAAAAATTGTCAAATAGTTTAATTACCAAGATAGATAATTCATGGCTAAGAAATTCCATGATTCTGTGATTCCACTTCAGCTCTTTACTGTGAGAATATTTATCATCAAAAGGATGACCTTGACCCAAGGAAGTTTGTTAATGTGATCCCAAATATTTCTCATTGAACATGATTACTTTTAATAAATAAATGCAATATATTTAGCAGCTAATCATCTTCTCATTTAATTAAAATATCTGTCATCTCAGATGTGGCATCCCAAGGCTGAAAGTCCCCAAAAGAAAGAGGCCATTTTCCCTGCATCACATTCTGGAGTGTTTCCAAAGCTTATAATGGTGGAAAGGAGATCCCTCTTATCTCTGATGCCAGCCAGTAGTACTCGATCCAGACTGTTCCCACACACTCCCAACCCGATGAATTGTATTTCAAGAGAATAGGTCCTTAACCTGTGCACCATCTGATTTAGAATGCTGGCTTTTCCTGGCTTAAGAATTCAGAAAGGAAAAAAGAAAGAAGAGCTATAATTTCAGGCTTGGGAAGTTGGTCAATGTGGTGGAAGAAGATAGTTGCTGCTCAATAGCTGCTGCGTTGGATATCCATGTGGCCACTGCTTCTGCTATTGTTCCCCTCTGCCGTAAGGAAAGGTGCATATGAAGTCACTGGCTACACAGGACTGTCCTGTGTGATGCGATGCCGTGATTTGGCCATCTCTCACAGTACAGCTTTTCATTGCAGGATAGTCCATTGTGCTGCTGTTTTGGAAGGAGCTTGGCGTGAGCACAGAAAGTCCATACAGCCACCCACAACTTGATCTACTAGTTGTGAACGGGAACTTTTGAACACGTTCCACCAGCAGCACAATGGTACCATTTACTACTTTTTTCTCAGGGGAAAACGTTTGCTGTGTGAATAATACCGGGGACTTATGTAAGCCTCTTCATTTTCTGGGAGCTTTATGGGTGTTCAGCAAATTCACACAACACCCCGGTAAGGTAGCAAGGCATTGTCATGCCTTCTTTTCAGAGACAGAACCCAGATCACAGCATCGAATTTTCCCAAGGCCAATGGACAATCAGCGGCATGGACTTTCTCCCAGAGAGACCCATACTCTTCTGCTAGAGAGCACAAACAATTTCCCACCTACAGCAAAACTCCACAGGGTTCTATCCTGGATGTAATACTTGAGCATAACGACTTTGCTTGTTGATACATCTCCTAATGTTGCCTTAACTTGGGTTTTGTCCACATGGATGAAAAGGACACAAGACAAGGTGGGGGTACTCATATAGGGTAGTGGTGAAGGTTTTGGCATTTCTCACTTGCTTTGCCATTGAGGAACTGTCCAATTTATGTTCACAGCATGTGGGGAGAGGAGTTGAGTATTGATAAAACCTCGTAATAAAAAGCAAAACAATTCTTCCTACAATATAGGACAGCTTTGTTGATTTCAACTGCTAGTTAAGAAACAGAGGGAAAGTTTTCATTATTAAGTACAGGAATTTGCAAATATTTTCTATAGTGAGTTGGACTGGGGCCTCCAAAAATATACTCTAAGTCCTAACCCTCAGGACCTGTGATTGTGACTTTATTTGGCAAATCAGTCTTTGTGTGTATAATTAAGGATCTTTAGATGAGATCATCCTGCATTTAGGGTACGCCTAATTCCAATGACAGGCATCCTTAAAAAAGAATGGCAGAGAGAGATTTGAGACACAGACATGAAAAGGGGAAGACCACATGAAGATGGAGGCAGAGACTGGAGGTATTCAGCTACAAGCCAAGGGAACTCTGATGATTGCTGGCAATGCAATGGCTGGATGGCATCACTGACTCAATGGACATGAGTTTGAGCAAGCTCCAGGGGATAGTGAAGGACAATGAAGTCTGGCATGCTACGGTCCATGGCGTCGTAATGAGTTGAACACGACTTAGCAACTGAACAACACCATCAGAAACTTAGAGAAACTAATGAAATGGATTCTCCTCCAGATTACCCAGAAGAAGCCAACACCTTGATTTCAGTCTTCTGGTCTCCAAGACTGTGAGGGAATAAATTCATGTTGTTTTATTCCAACCAGCTCATGGTAATTGGTTATGACAATCTGAGGACAGCAGTATACCTCTTCAATTTTTTCTAACCAATCTTCAGAATCACATGAATTTTAATTCAAGTTCACTAAATACATACCATACTATATCTTTGTGTGTGTGTGTGTGTGTGTGTGTGTGTGTGTGTGTGTGTGTTAGAGGGCAATGTAGCTCTAAAGTGATTGATAATTACTCTTCTAGATAAACAACAATAGTGAATAAAGAACTATATTACCCTGACTTTCTCCACTGTGAAAGAAGAGAGGTACCATGAAGGGAAGGAGGGTCAACAATCAGTGGAGTTTTTCTTACTGACTCACTCTATTCTGTGGTATTAATGCATATGTATTCCACTCTTCCAATTTATCCTATCCCCTCTCTCTTCCTTGGTGTCCATATGTTTGTTCTCTACATCTGTGTCTCTATTTCTGTTTTGCAAATAGGTTCAAGTGTACTATTTCTCTAGATTACACATATGTGCATTAATATTACAGAGTGAAGTTACCCTTAATAACAAAATATATTGTTACCCTCAAAAATACATCCCAATATACATTAGGTACAGACAAATACTGGTTGATTCCACTTATTTGAGGTACCTAGAATAGTCAGATTCAGAGTCAGAAAGTATCATGGTAGATGCCAGGGGCCGGCATGCAGGGTAGGGTCATGGGAACTAGTGGTTAATGAGGATAGAGTTTCAGTTTAGGAAGGTGAAAAATTTGGGAGATGGATAGTGGTGAGAGCTGCACAACAAGGTGAGTGTACTTACTGCCACTGAACTGTGCAGGTAAATATGGTTAAAATAGTATGTTTTATGTTTGTGACTTTTACCACACACACACACACACACACACACAAATTGGAAAAAAGAACCAGTTGAGTGAATTCAAGTTCTAATCACAAAGCAATAGTTTTCATACCTTCTTTTCTCCAGGTCACTGCACCACAGAGCACACATGGCAAGGTGGGGCACAATTTATCTTTTAATGATCACATGGTTATAATTATTATTAATTTAATACCATATATTATACAAAATTTAACTATTATAAAAACTCGTAATATGGAAAATGAATATGCATATGGTACACATCACCCTGGTTTTCTTCCTCTGAAAATATGTGTGCTCTTTCTCTGTCCCCCTCACCCATCCCACCTCACCTCAACCCACCCAGCCTTTTAAAAACTGGAATGGAGAACAGGTCTTTAGGACAGCTTCTAGTTTTTTTGCCCTATTTCATTTTCATGAAAGGAATATTTACTGAGTGTTCTGAGATGTAAGTCTTACTTCTTGCAAGCTTTGGGTCAGGTATAAAACTCTCACTAAATATATCTGACGTGAGGTTACATTTTTGGTTAAAGGACAGATGAATAAGAGGCTTCCCAGGTGACGCTAGTGGTAAAGAATCCACCTGCCAATGCAAGCAGACTTAAGAGAAGCAGGTTTGATCCTTGGGTTGGGAAGATCCCCTGGAGGAGGATGTGGCAACTCACTCCAATATTCTTGCCTGGAGAACCCCACAGACAGAGGAGCCTGGCTGGCTACAGTCCATAGGGTTGCAAAGAGCTGGACACAACTGAAGCTACTTAGCATGCATGCACAAATGAGTAAACTTTTTGATAAATATTTTAGTAAACATTTTAGTTTCTGTAGGCGTGAGGTCTCTGTTGTTACTACCCAACTCTGCAGGTGCAGTTGAAAGCAGTTACAAACATGTAAGCCTGGCTATTATACTATTCTTCTACTGTGGCACAGCAAATGATCATCAACTTAGTGGCTTAAAACACTCACTTATTATTTCTAATTCAATAATAGGTTAGAAGTCCAGGTGGGCTTAGCTGAGTTCTCCATTTAGGGTCTCATAGGCTGACATGAGAGTGTTGGCTAGATGGGCTTTTATCTGCAGGCTCTGGGGAAGAGTTCACTTCCAAGTTCATACAGAGTGTTGAAAGAACACTAGTTCCTGGTGGTTAGAAGACTGAAGTCTCAGTTGCATTGCTGTATGTTGGCTGGGGCCATGCCCAGCTCTTAGCACCGTCTCTCAGGGCCACCCTTCTGGTCTCCCCTGGTGCTGCTTGCTACCCCTTCAGAGCTTGACTCAGAGGTTATACCCTTTCATCAACACAAGGTCCTACCAACTCTTCCACCACTGTGGGTGGGACCAGGGAGGAACACTGGGGCGTGGCCCCATCCACAGCTGTGGCACATGGTGATTCTTGTGGCATTTGTACTCACTAGGCTTTCTCCTCTTTTCACTGTTAAAACTCATTTATCAGATCTGCTGGCTATGACTGACTGTCCTCTTTGTCACTGCTCCTACCTGACTCACTCTTTTTGCTCCCCAGAGCCACTGCTTATGAAGCCTGTGGGACTAAACACCCCTGGGGAGGTTCAGAAGGTCTTCTAAAATGACATCATGAAGTCACCTGCAAAGAGCTGCCTCCCTGCTGAACAGGGATTAACTCTGCTGTCTGCTTGCTCAGGTGGGACCTCTGCCCCTACCCCCTGCCCAGGGCACCACCAATGAAATGAGGAAGCAGCCTCAGTCCCTCTTCCTCCCCACACACTTCACTATTGTTCCTTGAGGAACTTTCATATTCTCGAGGGGCTTCCTTTGTGGCTCAGATGGGAGAGAATTTGCATGCAAAGCAGGAGATGAGGGTTCAATCCCTGGGTCAGGAAGATCCCCTGGAGAAGGGATTGGCAACCCACTCCAGTATTCTTGCCTGAAGAATTCCAGGGACAGAGGAGCCTGGCAGGCTACAGTCCATGGGGTCATAAAGTCAGATACGACTGAGCAATTAACACTTTCACTTTCTTTGCAGCCTCCTTCCTGAATACAGCTCAGCAGGCCAGGCCCCTTTCTGAGGCCCCTTGCTGGACTCATTGCCCACAATCCTCTTTCTCTTCCATTTCCTAGGGCAAACACATGTCCATGAAGGCGAAGCCTGTGCTATTGAAGCCATGGCTGTCTTCACTTATAACACTTAACTTTCTTCCTGACACTGGATCTCAGGCCCTGAATATGTGGCTCCTAACCTGGTAGGGGCACTCATATCCCAGCTCAGTCACCTCAAGTTGATATTACTGGAAATATACAGGGGTTTCCTTTTATTATCTGTGCCCAGAATTTTTCTGAGCCTTGGACATTTTTCTTTCCCTATTTGATAAGCAAAAGTTATGCCTGACCACCCAAGAAGATCCTGACATGAGCCACCAAGGAAGATGAGACCTCCACCCCTAACTGGTGTCCTCTGTGAAGATTCATGATGCAGATTCGCTCCAGCAAAGAGAACCTGTCAAACTTAACCTTCTTTGCTTATATTATGAGAATGGTGGCCTTATTATTGGTTCTCAAGTTATGGCATTCTGTTACAATATGAAAGAGTATTTCAAAGTATACATGTATTTCCTCCTAGGGATGCTGATACATATCCCTAGGAACTTTCTTTCCAGCCTTTAGAAAGCCAGTGCTATAAAACATAAGGGGAACAAGAGGGAGGATGGACACCACACAGAGAACAACTCTCTGGGATTTAGAGAGAAGCAGAGAAGAGTTCCACTGTGAAGCTGTTTTTTCAGATGTTCTCCAAGCTGAACAAAGTTCTCAGAAATGGGTATGTGTTCTTTCTCAACATTACACCATGCCCATTATATTTGAAATAGCACAGCTCTGTATATTATGCTATATATCTTCTGAAATGAAAAAGCTCTCACCTCCACACCATAAAAGCCCTGCTTAATAAATTTCTTATTTCTTATGCAATTAAATCCATACGACGCTCTTCTGCACCAGGCAATCCATTTTATCACTTGCCATTAGTGGATCCTTGAGGAGCAATGTAAAGACCTCTAGTCTACAGAGCCAGTTGCAGGAATATGTGTGAACTCAGACACCCCCAGCCAGTGGCCAGGGAGGGCTCTGCATGTGCGCTTTGGGTGTGGGAGTGAACTTGCTGGAAATTTGCCAGAGACACAGAGATCACAGCTAGCTGTGCTCTCTTTTGAACTTGACCATTTAAAAATTTTGCCTTTCCTTGAGCAGTATTGAGAGCTAATAAAATGTTCATAATCCCAGGGTGTGAACAACCATGAGACTTCCATCACTCCTGCTCAGCAGAGACAAGGAAAAAAATAACAACATGACAACCCAATCGACATAGAGAACAGGCATCATTCCCCAGGCAGCTCAGCTCTGCGTGGTCTTGTCTGGTTTGGTGCCACAAAGTGCCACTGTTCAGTTTAATACAGCTGATCTGGCCTTTCAGAGGCACATGCAAACACAGGCTAAGACTGTGCCCGCCAGGACTGACCTGAAAGAAAGGGAGAGGAAAAGATGGTATTACTGACTCCCTTTCATGTCCACAGAACCCTGTGAAGAAGGAGCAGAGGGCTTAGTCATTGTTTCAAGCCCCTGAATATTACAGTGACCAGGATATGTTGGGTTCTGCTCAGTATTTGATTTGAGTTTCAATTATTTTAGCAGTAAGCAAAGTAATGTCTTGATGAAGGTGAAAGAGGAGAGTGAAAAAGTTGGCTTGAAACTCAGCATTCAAAAAACTAAGATCATGGCATCTGGTCCCTTCACTACATGGCAAATAGATGTGGAAACAGTGGAAACGTGAGAGACTTTATTTTTGGGGGCTCCAAAATCACTGCAGATGGTGACTTCAGCCGTGAAATTAAAAGACACTTGCTCCTTGAAAGAAAAGCTATGGCAAATTTAGTGTATAAAAAAGCAGAGACATTACTTTGCTGACAAAGGTCCATATAGTCAAAGCTATAGTTTTTCCAGTGGCCATGTATGGATGTGAGAGTTGGACCATTAAGAAGGCTGAGCACTGAAGAATTGATGACGCTTTTGAACTGTGGAATCAGAGAAGTCTCTTTAGAGTCCCTTGGACTGCAAGGAGATCCAACCAGTCCATCCTAAAGGAAATCAACCCTTGAGGGGTTGAATATTCATTGGAAGGACTGATGCTGAGGCTGAAGCTCCAATACTTTGGCCACCTGATAAGAGAGCTGATTCTTTGGAAAAGACCTTTATCCTGGGAAAGACTGCAGGCAGGAGGAGAAGGGGGTGACAGAGGATGAGATGGTTGGATGGCATCACTGACTACAACGGACATGAGTTTCAGCAAGCTCCAGGAGATGGTGAAGGACAGGGAAGCCTGTCGTGCTGCAGTTTATGAGTTGCAAAGTGTCAGACATGACTGAGGGACTGAACAACAAGACAAAGCAAAAGCTGAGTGAATCACATGCATTACAATTTTGAAAGCCTTTCCCAACATAAAGATAGCTAATAACTTTTTAGCCTACATTTTATATGAAGAAAAACAAATGCTTCAATAATGTGTCCCAAATTCTTAGAAGAATCAGAGACACCAGTGACTTCAGTGTCTCTGGCCCAGTTTAGCAGTTTCAGCCTTGGCAGCAGTCCCACTGACAGGACAGAGGGCTCTTTGGGAAGACAGAGGCTATTTGAAAGGCGAGTATTATTCATAAATTATCTACAAATGGTCCAATTCCTACAATACCCAAGTTGCTTAGATTTTCAAAGGAGAAATTTTAATCACAGATCATTTCAGGTTGATTCTATATAAGCTGAGGACAATTTTGAGAATTCAAATGACCAAAAAAAGGCAAAACAGTCTCTCCTGGGACTGCTCAGAAGACTTGTCCTTGCTTGTGATGCGTTAGTTAATTACCATCTGCATTTTGCTTTACAATTCACAAAGCCCTTTTCTCGGACTCTCAGGAGGCCTCACCCTCTGCACCTGGGAGGAGCTGCCGAAAACATCCTCCAGGGAGAGAACTAATGGTTAATTTACTGTTGGAGCATACCTAGCTAGTTAGCTGTTGGCACAGGTTAGGTATTAGAGACTAAGTATTAGAGTTCCAATTCTACGTGCCTTCCCTAAGCACTTCCTCAGATCAGAAGCTGTGTCTGATCTACATGTAGCCATCTCCCGGCCTTCCGCCTCTCTCTCTTCCTCCCTCCCTCCCATCCTTTTCCCTCCTCCCTCTCACTCTTCCCCTTCCATCCTTCCACCCTTCCATCCTTCTCATTGTTTCTTCCATTTATCCAATAATTGTTTATTTGGCTTTCACTATGTGCCAGCTGCCTTCCCAGACGGCTCAGTGGTAAAGAATCCACCTGCCAATGCAGGAGACATGGAGTCAATCCCTGGGCTGGAAATACCCATTGGAGGAGGAAATGGCAACCCACTCCAGTATTCCTACCCAGAGAAGACTATGAACAGAGAAGCCTGGCAGGCTATAGGCCATGGGCTTGCAAAGAGTCAGACACTACTGAGTACTGAGCACACACACACATATGTGCCAGCCATGGGATTAGGTGTTGATCAGAGATCAAAACACAGTTCCTTCAGATGACAGAGGAGAAAAAAATAGGACCTGAACTGAACTCTCCTTTATCACTGAGCTCTGTGGAAGCTCATAGACTTTAGCCCATGAGAATCCATATAATCAAAAGAAAAATCCTCTACCATCTCTATTTCCACAATGATGACTGTAAGACTCTATTGAAAGATGATCTGCCTGAGGTTATAAAACTACAAGCAAAGTTGGTGGGGGACACTCTCTTGGGTCTTTAGGCAGAATGGCCGTGATTCTTCTGGGTATGTTTTTGGTTTAGTTGAGAAAAATGGAAGAGACAGAGGGATGGTCATGTATTACCAGGCCTATTCAATGAACTGCGGCTGAAGGAATGGCTTTGAATCATAGACAGTGTTTGCTCAAAGTAGGCATTTGATGATTTAGAATAAGTGATCCAGAGGATGGTTAAGAAAGTGTGTTCATCCTTGCCCTGGTTCATTGACTCATATGCGTAAAATACAAAAAAACAAGCTAATAAATATTTACCTACAGGAAAAATGACTGATATAGTAAGAAAATCATAGGAATATAGGTATGTTATTCATTTAGAAGGCCAATTGCTGGCCTAATATATACTTGTAAAATTGATTTACAAATTAATTCTCTAGGATGAATAATACAGTGCTGATTCTAGTAATGTTGATTGCCACAGATGTAAGAATGCAATAATAAAGAAAGAAGGACAAAGCTATGTAGTCCCGAGTCTCCCAGTCTCTAGCATATACTGAAATTACCTCGAGGGTTTGTCAAGACTTGCATGAGGAGGCTCACCCTCAGCCTTTCTGATTTAGGAGGTCTGAGAATTTGCATTTCTAATAAGATCCCTGGTGAAGTTGAGCTGCTCCTCCATCTGGGACCACAGGGAGAACCCCTGAGTAGAAATCAGCTTGAGAAAGACTATAAATGGGCAAGGCAGAGCAAAAAGAACATGACTGAGTAGGGGGGGCATCTGGTGTTGGGGACTTTGCAAAGTACAACTCTTGTGAGGTACAACTCTAAGTGCCAGAGTTAGAAAAGAAAAGATATTTTCAAAAGCAACAAAAAGACATTAAACATTTTTGATGAGAAGCAAGGTGGATCTAAGAGGAGGGCATGGCAACCCACTCCAGTGTTCCTGCTGGAGAATCCCAAGGGACAGCGGAGCCTGGTGGGCTGCAGTCCATAAGGTCACAAGGAGTCAGAACTGAAGCAACTTAGCATATGCGCACTCATGGTGGATCTCACAACCCATGTTTCAGAAAGATAATTCTAATGACAAGGTAGGGGCTCTAGGTCTTTTTGAAAGCAGAAGAATTTGTTTGAGTGGAGCGAGTGAAAGTCACTCAGTCGTGTCTGACTCTGCGACCTCATGACTATATGGTCCATGGAATTCTCCAGGCTAGAATACTGGAGTGGATAGCTGGGCCTGTGGCTATTCTGTATAACTTTGATACAGTAAACTAAATAAGACAGAGAAATTGAGTGACATGATGCAAAATAAAAGGATACCTTTTAAAAATACTCTAGTATTATCATATAACAGTACTATTGATTTCTTATTAAAATATTTTTAATTTAAGCTATATATATACTTTTCATAAATATTTTTGAAAATACAAAAAAGAGAAAAGAAAGTCAATAACCCCAACTTCCACCACCACCAGGGAAACACTAGTGTACTGTATTGTGTATCGTCTCCATCTTTTTAATGCACAAGAGAATTTCATTATCTGTTGTGACCATACTATAAATGAAAGGTTTTCTTCCTATTACTTCACAAAATTTATTTTCTTAAGTCATTGTAAGCTCTTGCTAAACACAATAGTTGCACATGAGTATGCTATAGCAGATACTGATGTTTGCCTATATAACAGTCATATTCCAGATTTTTCCATGCCCGATTTCCAACATTTTTAGTCCAACACTTCTATTATTTGAATTAAGCAAATCTTGATTAGTATTACAAAAGAATCATGGTAGGTCCTTCTTGCTGGTAGTTGATTTAATGGCTGTTACTTTTAACAAAGTTTTTATTTTGACAAAGTTCTCCAAGATGGAAGCTGACTGAATAATGATCCCCAAAGTCATAAAATCCTAATCCCTGGACCTGTAAATGTTACATTATTTGGAAGATGGCTGTTTGCAGATGTGATTAATTTAAGCATCTTGAGATAAGTCAATTTCACTGAATTATATGGGTGAGCCCTAAATGCCATCACGGGTGTTCTTACAAGAAAGAAGCAGAGCTTACTTCTACAGCACATGTACTAAAATCGAAACAGTACAGAGATTAGCATGGCCCCTGCGCAAGGATGTCATGCAAATTTGTGAAGCATTCATATTTTAAACAAGGGGTGGGGCAGGCAAAGGGAGATTTCACACAGGCATAGCGGAGCCTGGTGGGCTGCAGTCCATAAGGTCACAAGGAGTCAGAACTGAAGCAACTTAGCATATGCACACTCATGGTGGATCTCACAACCCATGTTTCAGAAAGATAATTCTAATGACAAGGTAGGGGCTCTAGGTCTTTTTGAAAGCAGAAGAATTTGTTTGAGTGGAGCGAGTGAAAGTCACTCAGTCGTGTCCGACTCTGCGACCTCATGACTATATGGTCCATGGAATTCTCCAGGCTAGAATACTGGAGTGGATAGCTGGGGCCTGTGGCTATTCTGTATAACTTTGATACAGTAAACTAAATAAGACAGAGAAATTGAGTGACATGATGCAAAATAAAAGGATACCTTTTAAAAATACTCTAGTATTATCATATAACAGTACTATTGATTTCTTATTAAAATATTTTTAATTTAAGCTATATATATACTTTTCATAAATATTTTTGAAAATACAAAAAAGAGAAAAGAAAGTCAATAACCCCAACTTCCACCACCACCAGGGAAACACTAGTGTACTGTATTGTGTATCGTCTCCATCTTTTTAATGCACAAGAGAATTTCATTATCTGTTGTGACCATACTATAAATGAAAGGTTTTCTTCCTATTACTTCACAAAATTTATTTTCTTAAGTCATTGTAAGCTCTTGCTAAACACAATAGTTGCACATGAGTATGCTATAGCAGATACTGATGTTTGCCTATATAACAGTCATATTCCAGATTTTTCCATGCCCGATTTCCAACATTTTTAGTCCAACACTTCTATTATTTGAATTAAGCAAATCTTGATTAGTATTACAAAAGAATCATGGTAGGTCCTTCTTGCTGGTAGTTGATTTAATGGCTGTTACTTTTAACAAAGTTTTTATTTTGACAAAGTTCTCCAAGATGGAAGCTGACTGAATAATGATCCCCAAAGTCATAAAATCCTAATCCCTGGACCTGTAAATGTTACATTATTTGGAAGATGGCTGTTTGCAGATGTGATTAATTTAAGCATCTTGAGATAAGTCAATTTCACTGAATTATATGGGTGAGCCCTAAATGCCATCACGGGTGTTCTTACAAGAAAGAAGCAGAGCTTACTTCTACAGCACATGTACTAAAATCGAAACAGTACAGAGATTAGCATGGCCCCTGCGCAAGGATGTCATGCAAATTTGTGAAGCATTCATATTTTAAACAAGGGGTGGGGCAGGCAAAGGGAGATTTCACACAGGCACACAGAAGAGAAGGTGATTTGAAAATGAAATGAAGATGTATGGCAAAACCAATACAACATTGTAAAGTAATTAACCTCCAATTAAAATAAATTTATATGAAAAAAAAAAAAGAAAATGGAACAAAGAGAGATTTGAAGGTTGGAGTGATATGGCCACAAGCTGAGGAATCCTAACAGTCACCAGAAAGTGGAAAAGGAAGGAAGGGGCTCTCCCCAGAACACCCTGAGAGAGTATGGCCCTAATGACCCCTTAATTTTGGCCTAGTGATGCCAATTTTGGACTTTTAGTCTCCAGAACTGGACAGAATACATTTTTGTTGTTTTATGTCACCATGTTTGGTGTCATAGAAGCTGCAGGCAACTAACATAGATCAAATCCTTCTTGAAATGTTCTGTCCCAGTTCTGGTTAAATAGACATGGTCTAGCAAATGGAAGGGTCTTCCTGGAAAGACTGTCTTACTCTTAAAAGGAAATACGTGGTGGGAGGGAGTCTTATTTCTTCTTCCAGATGTTGTTGCCCCTACATACCTCGTTAGAACTGGAACAGCCATCTTGTGACTGTGCAGCTGGGACACAAGCCAATGAGCCAAGGATGGGAGAGAAGAAAGATGGGACAAACTTGGGCCTTGGATGACAAGTTTTATTGGATCCCAGCCTCAACCACAGACCACTGTCTATGCTCTTTAGCACCACAGCAGCAAAGTCAGGTAATTGTGAGGGAGATCAAATGGCTTACAAGCCTAAAATTAGGCTATCTGATACTATAAGAAAAAGTTCACGAGCTTCTGCCACTCTTGAACACAATTATCCCAACTGTCCTTTTATTGTTGGATATTGTTTTTCTAGTTTCTCCAAAAATTGTCTTTTTTACACAAGCTTTTAACCTGTCACTTGGGCATATTCCTACATATAAGACTGACTGTGATCCACAGAGAAAGAGTCAAATAAGAAAATAAATAAGCATGCATGGAAACAATTTATAATAATCTCCTAGATCATCTGGGGCTTCCCCAGTGGCTCAGTGATAAAGAATTCACCTGCAGTGCAGGAGATGCAGGTTTGATCCTTGGGTCGAAAAGATCCCTGGAGGAGGGCGTAAAAACACACCCCAGTATTCTCACCTGGAGAATCCTATGGACAGAGGATCCCGGCGGGTCCATAGGGTCTCAAACAGCTCGACACCACTGAAGTGACTTAGCATACATGGTTAGATCATCTGTAATCTTATCAAAGTCTGTGAAAGATTGTGATCAGTGTGTGAGATAGCATTTTCCATATATAAATAAATATAGGTGATCACAACAACTTAATTTAAAACCGCAGGCTAGTCTAGAAGAAGGATAAGAAAACAAGCTTTTCTTTTCCTATTTTAAGTTTAAATCAGCCAAACCAAACTTCCTCCTGGGTTGAAAGATGTTGGTGGAACTTACATCATAGTGAATGTTATTACAGCTGAGAGAGAAAGGGCCCTGGACCCAGTTTCCAGTAGGCAAGTTTGAAGCACCCACACTTCACAGTTACAGCCTGTGCAGGGAAGATAACTATTGTTCAGTATATAAGGCAGGACTCAAAGTGTGTCATATAAGTAGAACCAACTATGTACTTATTGATGTTTGACTCCATGCCATTTTTCCCCCTCTTAAAGAGGAAAATGGTCACTTCTTTTTAGAAAGTTCCCCTCAGCTGAGCTGTGCTCTGAAGGCACCTTCCTTAAAGGGATCTGAGGGGTAGGCAGTCCTATAGTTAGAATTGTGGCTGCACAAAAGCAGGTTGCAGGAGGGCGTGACTGACCGAATAACCCTTTGAACTTTGTGAGAAAGTCAAGCTGCAGCTGTCCCAGCCAAACACTTCTACTTTCTTTTCTAGAAGCCATTGAAAGAGGTCTCTCCTGGTGCAGAAAGAACAAGAAGGCTGCAGCGTCTAAATTTTTGTGGGTACTTTCAGGTCGCCCCTGGGACCAAATAAGCCAATGAGGTGTATAGTGATCTGAAATATCCTTGAGGATGAACCGCACCTTGTCTGTCTGTCGGAAGGAGCCATCTAGTTTCTAGTTTCTCCAAAAATTGTCTTTTTTACACAAGCTTTTAACCTGTCACTTGGGCATATTCCTACATATAAGACTGACTGTGATCCACAGAGAAAGAGTCAAATAAGAAAATAAATAAGCATGCATGGAAACAATTTACAATAATCTCCTAGATCATCTGGGGCTTCCCCAGTGGCTCAGTGATAAAGAATTCACCTGCAGTGCAGGAGATGCAGGTTTGATCCTTGGGTCGAAAAGATCCCCTGGAGGAGGGCGTAAAAACACACCCCAGTATTCTCACCTGGAGAATCCTATGGACAGAGGATCCCGGCGGGTCCATAGGGTCTCAAACAGCTCGACACCACTGAAGTGACTTAGCATACATGGTTAGATCATCTGTAATCTTATCAAAGTCTGTGAAAGATTGTGATCAGTGTGTGAGATAGCATTTTCCATATATAAATAAATATAGGTGATCACAACAACTTAATTTAAAACCGCAGGCTAGTCTAGAAGAAGGATAAGAAAACAAGCTTTTCTTTTCCTATTTTAAGTTTAAATCAGCCAAACCAAACTTCCTCCTGGGTTGAAAGATGTTGGTGGAACTTACATCATAGTGAATGTTATTACAGCTGAGAGAGAAAGGGCCCTGGACCCAGTTTCCAGTAGGCAAGTTTGAAGCACCCACACTTCACAGTTACAGCCTGTGCAGGGAAGATAACTATTGTTCAGTATATAAGGCAGGACTCAAAGTGTGTCATATAAGTAGAACCAACTATGTACTTATTGATGTTTGACTCCATGCCATTTTTCCCCCTCTTAAAGAGGAAAATGGTCACTTCTTTTTAGAAAGTTCCCCTCAGCTGAGCTGTGCTCTGAAGGCACCTTCCTTAAAGGGATGTGAGGGGTAGGCAGTCCTATAGTTAGAATTGTGGCTGCACAAAAGCAGGTTGCAGGAGGGCGTGACTGACCGAATAACCCTTTGAACTTTGTGAGAAAGTCAAGCTGCAGCTGTCCCAGCCAAACACTTCTACTTTCTTTTCTAGAAGCCATTGAAAGAGGTCTCTCCTGGTGCAGAAAGAACAAGAAGGCTGCAGCGTCTAAATTTTTGTGGGTACTTTCAGGTCGCCCCTGGGACCAAATAAGCCAATGAGGTGTATAGTGATCTGAAATATCCTTGAGGATGAACCGCACCTTGTCTGTCTGTCGGAAGGAGCCATCTAGGACAAACCTGGCAGCCTGGAGAGAACCCAGAGTTAACAGCCCCTGAAGGCAATTTTCCATAAATGCTTAGGATCTGGTGATACTCCTAACACACACACACACACACACACACACACACACACACATACACACACACGGCAGCAAAAAAAAATCACAACCAAATCCTCAGAAAATCACTGATAGTAGTGTCAGACTCAGAATACAAATAATAGAGGCAACTATTCAATTCCACAAGGGCTCAACAAGAATCAATAAAAGTGCTTTTGGAAAGAGCCCATTTGGAACTTCCAGCCTATTCGGTGCTGCTTTCTTTCCAAAATATCTGATACAGGAGACTTCCACTTCCTTTCCCGAAGAATGCTGGATGAGTGTTAGGTTTTCCATATCAACCTGGCAAAACAATAAGCCTCCCCTCCTCCGCCTTTTCTTAACTGAGATAGACATTAAAATCTGTGAGTGCAAAAGCACTCATTATATTGAAGGTTATAAACTCTTCTGTAATATTTAAAGTAAAGATGGTAATGTAACGAATAGATATGTTTTAGAACGCATAGATATGCATTTTCTAAATGCATAACATAAATAACTAAAAGAAATAAAACTTTTTATTTGAGATGTTAGGAAAAGAGCAGTTAAAGCTTGGACACCTTTCCTTTAATAACTTGGAAAGATTTTTGTGCGTTTATCTGCTATCTCATTTAAACTTTGACATATTCAGTTGCTCAGTTGTCTCCAACTCTTTGAGACCCCGTGGATTGCAGCACGCAAGGCCTCCCTGTCCATCACCAACTCCTGGAGATCACTCAAATTCATGCCCATCGAGTCAGTGATGCCATCCAAACATCTCGTCCTTGGTCGTCCCCTTCTCCTCCTGCCTTCAGTCTTTCCTAGCTTCAGGGTCTTTTCCATGAGTCAGTTCTTCGCATCAGGTGGCCAAAGTATTGAAGCTTCAGCTTCAGCATCAGTCCTTCCAATGAACATTCAGGACTGATTTCTTTTAGGATTGGCTAGTTTGATCTCCTTACTGTCCAAGAGACTCAATATACACCCTACACAATGAGCTAGTCAGACTCAGGGTGATTAAATGACATATTACATTTGCATTGTTTTCTTATTAGCCATGGTTTTGATCATTATTAGTCTGTGCTTCTAAGCATTTTAAAACACAGAAAGCTAGAAAATTATTCATTAGTTCATAATGTGAATAAAAATGTCAGCCAAATAAAGGGCCCTGATTTGGCAAGGAGGCAGAGATTTTACCATCAAACAGATGTATGTAAGCAGCTAGAGCTTCAGAAAACTTACTTGGCCCTCTGAGCCTCATTTTCTCATCCATGAAATAGGCATAGCAATATCTACCAAACAGAAGTGTCACAAGAATTAGAAATAAAGTTTGGGACTTCCTTGGCGGTCCACTGGCTAAGACTCCGAGCTTCCTATGCAGGGGACCTGGATTCAGTCCCTGGTCAGGGAACTAGATCCCACATGCCACAACTAAGATCCAGTGCAACCAAATAAAATATGCAAAGCTTCTGGAAAATGGTAAAAATTCTCTCACTGTCAGGTATAAATGCACATAGAAATGAAAAAACAATAAAGGAAATATTTAGCACACAAATAGATTGGAAATATTGAGAACTAAAGTGTTTTATTTCTTTGTAAAAATGTCATGTAGAGTAATTAGAATAGTGCTTGCCTTCTCGTCATGTGACAAAATACAAGTACCTTTTCTATGCCTTGGTAGATTGTCAGTCTCTTTCATAAATTTGGATGTTTCCACCATTTTAACCTTTGTATTTTTAATATCATGATGTATCCAAGAGTCCTTTTGATATGTGTGCATGGGAGGGAGGGGTAGGGGAGGGATTTTTTTTTTTTTTTGGTGGTGTCACTTCCCCTGAGACATCATCTTCTTTCATTTTCTGCACTTATGGCAATAAGTTCCTAAATTCCTTTGCTCTTTGGTCACTTAGCAGTGGCTCCAATGTCAACACTCCCATGCTCAGCTGGATTTTCTAAACGCAATTTACATTCGATTTGAATTTTCCTTCCTAAATTATCACCTTCTGTTTCTTTCTTCGCTTTCATTTTTGTTGGCAATTCATTCCATTGATTATCCATTTGTGCAAAAAGGCACACAGGTGATCACTGGAAGACAAGGAGGCAACCCAACAACACATTTTGCTGTTTGTAAAACAGAATAAGAAGTGCACAGTGACCAGTCACTAACAGAGTCTGAAAGGAGTGACATGATTGTGATGGTGGGGTGCATATTGAAGAGGTGATGAACTCCCTAAATATGTGCACTGATGAGCCAGCTGCACACTTTGTACTTCACGTAACTACCCACGGTTCAGATACCAGGGTGACTGAGATCTGAATCATGTTGCTAGAGGGGACTGGTTTTATTTAACTAAACTCAATTGTGATGACTGAAGTTCACATATATTGGAATCCTACAAAATGAGGACTACCTGTATTATCTTTGGGTTTCTTGGCACTGGGACTTGCACATGTGTAACAGTGAAATGGTTGCACATTTGAAAGAAGCCAACATTCATTTTATTTTGCCAAGTTGTTTTTTTCCCCATTGTGTAAAATAGTAGGGTGTGGCCACAGAGAGCATTATTGTTTAATCATTTCATTAACAGTCCAGCCCACATGTCTTTTCTCCTCACCCCGTGGACCTGCTCTTTTAGATTAATTCATCTCGCTCATCAAGTAGTAGTGAAAATATTTCCTGTCTTCATGAAAAACACTTCCATCTTCTGCCTGCCCAGGGAGGAAATGCAGAGAATGCTTATCCATCACAACAGGATGTAGAGCTGTGTACCTGAGTCCTCCCCCATGTTTCAAATTTAATGCAGTCACAACCCAGGCACAACTCTAAGCAATATGCCATATGTGCAGTCCCCAAGAGAAATCAGAAAAAATCTGCAGGAAGTTAGGCAGGGCGGCAAGCTCCAAAGACATTGAATATTCTTTGCCATAATATCCCACTTCCTTTGTGGTTTCCATGGAATTTAGTATATACCTTGGTGTTGGGGGTGGAGAGCGTGGGGGGAGGTTTGAGGAGTGTGGAATCTGTATTTGTCTCATCCTGGTGCAGATGTTAAAGTGAGAAAAGGAACACCAGGAGCTAGAGCTGCATGAAAAGGGAAGAGCTAGGGCTGTCAGGATCAGAGTGCATTCTAAATCATCATGGTTGGACAAAAGTGTGTAGTAAGAGGAATGTGTCTTAGGGGGCAAATCCCAGAGGCTGATCCTGAATGCAAGTAGTTAATATGGGTGGTCACTCCAGGAAGATGAGGAGAGTGGGGAGATGAACCATGGGAAGCAAGGAAGCGATACATAATATGTCAATGAGCTGGTGTCTAATGTGGGAAACCAGAGCTCCATCATCCTGGGGATGGACGTCTGTGGAACCATAGAGAACACATCTCAGGATTGTCTCAAGAGACAAGAAAGCTGTTGAAGACAGCTCAGCCTCCTTGTTGAGAACAACTGGTTATCTTTTAAATTCTCAGCACTTATGATCTGCCCTGCATATAGCAGAACACACCCTGAGAGGCCAGAGGGAGGCTAGAGGCAGAGTCACAGATGCTTGCAATAAACACTCATCTGAAGTTTATGAAGGTAGAGTATCAACAGTACCCACTGCTGGGCTCTAACTGTGGTCTAGGCACTGTCCTAAGAACTTTGCATGTATTAACTCATGAATACAGGCAACCTACAACAAACTGAAAAGTGGACACTATTAACATCTTTTTATAAATTAGGCACAGAGAAGTAGCTTGCCCAAGCTCACAGTCTAGGAAGCTGCAGAGAAAACAATGATAATGAGTATGATAAAGCTTCATGTAACCTCTATCCCATATTGCCAGCACCCCCTGCAATGAGTGCTTGATTGTCTCTATTTCCTTTATTTTTCCACAAACTCTCTTGGATTTTTAAGGCTTACTGTATGGCTGTGGAATAGCTTCATTTTTTAATAGGATAAGTGAAGACTATTTAGTGGAGCAAGGCACTTTACAAGCAGGGTCCCCAAGGTACCAGCCGACTCTGGACAGGATATCAGAGCTTATATATTAGAAAGAACCACTCTTTTCTTACTGAAGCCAATTCGTTCGGGAATCTTGTCATTACAGTGGCCCAATCTATATCGTAACTAGCACACAGGACAATGTCGGGGTTTTAGTTACAGCTCCCAGACACCAAACACAAAGAAGAAAGGTTGACCCAGCACTGCCTGAGATCTCACACAGGAGGTGCTGAGTTAGCATCTGTGTGCAGGGGTTCCTGCCCTGGTTGGGCTGGTCGTGCATGTCTCTTCTCCTGTGTTGACTAAAAGAGGGCTCAGCCTCTTCTAGAATTTCCTTTCCTTGTGCAGGGAGCTGGTACAAGAGCCAACACGATTAAGCTCTCCCTGGCTTCTCCACGAGTCACTGCTTGATTCTGAGTCTGCCTCACCAAACCAGTCCTGAGGTCTCTGTGCCCAGAGCTGTCAGCAAACCTCCCACTCCCTGTTTGTGTTGGCTTGTGTCACCATGCCATGCTGGAGGTGTCGGCTAAAGCTGTTTACTGCCTTCATTTAAAAACACCTTAAGGTGTTCTTAAAATTCTGCTTTGAGCAGCGATACAGACAGGGATGACAATGAGGCCAGAAAGTAATGGAGATAAATAGAACATAACAAAATTGTAATGAAACCACAGAGGAAAACACACAGGAACTTGTTAAAAAAAAAAAAAAAAGAAAGAAGTGGTATGTTATTTAAACCCAGTTTTACACAAACACACATATATACATATATGCATGTGAGTCCTTGTATGTGTAGGCGCTCAGTCACTTCAGTCGTGTCCAACTCTTTGCAACCCCATGGACTGTAGCCTGCCAGGCTCCTCTGTCCATCGGATTCTCCAGGCAAGAACCCTGGAATCGGTTGCATGACCTCCTCAAGGGATCTTCCTGACCCAGGAATCGAACCTGTGTCCTTTGAGTCTCCTGCATTGGCAGGTATATTCTTTACCACTAGCATCACTTGTATATATGCACATATATAAATGTATAAGTACACCAGTGTATAATTTCAGGAAATCTTATCATTTTTATGGAGCTCATCCTTCCATCCATACTACAGGCCATGTCCTAGGCTAAGTGCAACTCCACAGCATACACTTTTAGGCTAAAACAACAATTGAAAAACAGTAGACGAAATATTTATTTAATATGCTTGAAAAATAATAGCATCTAAAATCAGATTCTTATTGCAACAGCCACACATGAGCTTCCCTGCTGACTTCTGTAGGGCCAGTGAACACATGACCATGAGACATGGGCAGAACCAGACCCATACACAGCAAAGGGCCCCAAATCAGCTCACGAAGAATTAGCAAACAGCCAAATTTAAATAGCTTGTGCAGTCTCCAGGAAACAAAAACTTGAGGAGGAGAAGATCACAGAGCCAGCTGGTGGGAGACTGTAGGCCCATTGCTTGGATCTTTCACGCTGCACAGCACTCAGTGGTCTCCCTGCTCCAGTATTTCTGCTTTATGACAGTACACCGCACCCTGCACCAGCGGGACACTCCTGAGACTTCCGCTCCCTCCCTCTGCACCACCCTCTTATTTCCAAGAGTCAGGTCACTCAATACCTGACTCACCCAACTCTGACCCACAGGGCCTGCCTACTTGTCTGCCCTGATGTGGGCGGGGATTCGTCAGAAGGGAAAGTAAGGGGGAGGTCAGGAGAGGAGTGGGGCTTGCTCCTCTTGGCAAGTGGGGAAACCCAAATAACAAGACAGGAGAAGCTGGCTCGGCCTCCCTTCCACAGCCCAGGGGCAACCTCTAGGCATCAGCACCTCTGCCTCCCACAGTCTGACACACAGCCTCTTTGTTTTGGATTGAAACTATCATTGCCAGAACCTACTGTCTACGTTTTATTTTTTTCCTAAGAGTTAAATAAATTAAGAAAGTGTTTCTGGAAGTCACTTGAAAGGGGGGCTTGTGAGCCAAGCAGAAGTGTGCTGTGTGGGTTCTGCTCTTCCTCTGGGGTGACTATAGGAAGGTAGCTTGTTGGAACCAAGGCACTGCCACTCTCCAGTCCCCAGACAGGCACAGATTCTCTTATCAGAGTTCCTCACCAAAAACCAATATTGATGGGGCGCGAGTTCCTTCTACCTGGAAAAGAAGGGTCTTGCTCCTGATGAGATGGGAAGGACAGGGAAGGAGTGTAAACAGTCTTTGGCTTGTGTTCAGATCTGTAGCAGCATCTGTTCCCAGCCCTCACTCCAGCAGCATTTCTTAATGTAACATTGGATCATTGTTAAAGAGATTACAATTCCGAAAAACAGCAGCTTGCAATCATCATTACCATTCAGTGGTAGCTCTGGCTTACAACTTTAAAATGTAACCACACTGAAGAAAACACTGCAAAAGGCAAGAAATGGAGGAGATTAACATGTGGTACATTAGCATTGGTCTTGTAGTTTTGGTTGTGCTGTTCTTAGATGCTCGGTCGTGTCCGACTCTTTGGAGACCCCATGGCCTGTAGATCACCAGGCTCCTCTGTCCATGGGGATTCTCCAGGTGAGAAAACTAGAGTGGGTTGCCACACCCTCTTCCAGGGGATCTTCCCAATCCAGGAATCAAACCCAGGTCTCCCACATTGCAGGCAGATTCTTTACTGTCTGAGCCATCAGGGAAGCCCAAGAATACTGGAGTGGGTAGCCTAACCCTTCTCCAGGAGACCTTCCCAACTCAGGAACTGAACTGGGATCTCCTGCATTGCAGGTGGATTTTCTACCAGCTGTGCTACCAGGGAAGCTCCTAGTTTTGGTTACATGTTCTCAAAGTACTTTTTAGGAGGAATCAAAGATATGTGAAATGTTTAAAATACCACAGCCCTTAATTCTCTGATTCTTGGCTATGGGGCAGTAGGCTGATCTTCAACCCAGGTATACTTGAAAAACAAAAGTAAACCACTGCTTGGGGAACTCCTGAGAGTCAAGGGGCCTTAATTTCCATTGTCTGGTGTCAGCATTAATCTTCATTTTAGAAAAATATCTTAGATCTCCTAGACTTGAAAGAACAGGAACTCTGAAACCAACTCTTATACTGGGGGCTCCTGACGCTCTCCTCTCAAGCTGTATTTTCATCTTTCCCTGGGAAATCTTTTCCTTTGATTTCTGTCACAATTGCTGTGCTGAGCCCAAAGGGAGGTATTAACATTTTGGTCCAAGCCTCAACAAAACCCCTTTCCCTTGAGATATTTGTTGAACAGGAATTGCCTGTCTATGTTTATTTAAACATATTTGCCACATGATTAATGAGCAACGTGAAACGCTTACACCAATCATTAAACAGGTAATCTCCATTTCCCCTGCTTACCCTGATCTTTCCTCAGTTTACAGGTGCATCAATATACATCCTGTGTCTGTAATACCTTTTATGGTTGTGTTAGTCAGAGGAGGCTAACTCCTTAACAAGAGTAAAATTCCAGCGGCTTAATGCAACATAAATTAATTCTCACTTCTGCCCTAGTCCCATGCAAGTCTGCGATAAAACTGTTCCATGCAGTCACTGGAGGATCCAGGCTCATTTCTTCTTATACAGTGTCCCACCTTCTTCTCATTCTTTCCAAGCCTCTTCATTTGCAGAAGGGCAAAGAGAGCACGTGGAAAAGGTGCCATGTTCTCATGTAAGGCCTGTTCACTCTGATGAGAACTAGTCTTGAGGACCACCTGGTGCGTAAGGATTGAGAAGTGCTGTCAATCAGAAACCCTAGAAGGTAGGACCTTGGATTCCAGTGGTGAAGGGTAACAAAGCACCTTTCTAATGCTCCATGAAAAATATGGAAACTGCAAATGTGCTTCATCATGTAATAAAGGGTAGGAACAGAGAGGTGTGCTTGGCTTCCCCAAATGCATATAGTAACAGAATCCCTGGGTACATTGAGGTATCCTTTTTCAGCTGAGAAATTTCTAAGCCTGCAAAGGCCCCCCCTTTCCTCTTTTGTGATTGTAGTAAAATATGTGAGTGCATGCTCAGACGCTGAGTCGTGTCCAACTCTTTGTGACTCTATGGACTGTGGCCTACCAGGCTCCTCTGTCCATGGAATTTCCCAGGCAAGAATACTGGAGTTGGGTTGCCACTTCCTCCTCAGGGAGGTCTTCCTGACTCTGAGATCAAACCGGCATCTGCATCTCCTGCCGTTAACTGGCAGATTCTTTGTCACTGAGCCACCTGGGAAGCCCATAGTAAAATATATATATGTAACATTAAAACCTAAAAGCTTAGCCATTTTTAAGTATACAGTTCAGTGTGTTAAGTACATTAACATCGTTGTGCTACTAATACCAAGAACATTTTTCATAACCTCTGGGTAATGTTAACATTCAAGAAAACAAAATCTATATTCACAATTCCTCATATAAAGAAAGACTACAAACATTTTTAAGAGTTCTGTGACAATAAAGTTGTTTTGGTTTCAGATCAATTTTCAGAATATTGGTCATTATTGAGAAATTTTACCTATGCTTCTATTTGTTTTCATTGTGGTAAAATATATAACTCTGGAGCCCGAGTCACGCAAGCCTGAAAAAGTCAATTTATATCAGAGAGGCTGTGGAGAGGGGCATAATCAAACTGATGTCTGATACACACCTTGAATAAATTCTCTGATTTTCCCTTGTGATTTTTTTTCATAGTTCTTACTTTATAAAATCATAAACTCTGAATTTGAAGGGACCTGCAAAGCCCACCCTGGTTTCTCTGACATTGCTTGGAATTAGTCTTCCGTATTCAGTTCTTCACTGGGCCTCACCAACATGTGGATACAGCGTGATCACAATGTAATTTCACTGCAGTGATCACAATGAATAGGCACCTCTGCTTCCGATCACTTTCAAGTCTCATCCAGTGGTAAGTCAATAAATAGTGTCCCACATGGGCTCACTGTCCTCTATTCTTCTGCTCGAGATCTCCATCAAGGGGTTGCTTACCACTGCCTTCACTGCTGCTACCTGCTCCCATGGACAATACTGAGATCCTCACCCTGGGGGCCATCACCTAGGAAACACTGCCAGTCTGTGACCTCTCCTGACAGATGAGCTGCTCTCACTGTGATCCAGGCAAGACTAGAGAGCAGGGCTTCCCTCCACATTTATTTGAAGGTGACAAGCCTTCTTCCTAAAGGACTCATCCCCACCCCAGGCAGTGAGCCTGGAGAATAGTCTTGGCTTGACCTCTTTATCACCTCTCCTGATAGCTCAGTTGGTAAAGAATCTGCCTGCAATTCAGGAGACCCCTGTTCTATTCCTGGGTCAGGAAGATCCACTGGGAAAGGAATAGGCTACCCACTCCTGTATTCTTGGGCATCCCTTGTAGCTCAGTTGGTAAAGAATCCATCTGCAATGCAGGAGACCTGGGTTTGGAAGATCCCCGGAGAAGGGAAAGGCTACCCACTCCAGTATTCGGGCCTGGAGAATTCCATGGGTCACAAAGACTCGGACATGACTGAGCGACCATCACTTTATTTTCACCTCCAAGAAGCCCCAGTACTGAATACAAACTTCACCCTTGCTGACTCTCTCCTCCTAAAGCAAAGAAGTTCAGGGAGGGAGCTTATGCTCCCAGCCCCATCTGTCATGTAGGCTCCAATACGTCTGAATCTCAAGTTCATGTACTTTTCCTTTCTGATCTTCCTGAGGCATCATAAGGCTTCCCCGGTAGCTCAGCTGGTAAAGAATCTGCCTGCAATGCAGGAGATCTGGGTTCAACCCCTGGATTGGGAATATCCCTTGGAGGAGGGCATGGTAACCTACTCCAGTATTCCTGCCTGTAGAATCCCCATGGACAGAGGAGCCTGGCGGTCTATAGTCCACGGGGTCGCAAAGAGTTGGACAAGACTGAGTGATTAAGAACAGGCATCACATACTGAGGACAGATAAGCTTATGTCTTTTTTTTCCTCACAGCACAAAAAACCACAGCTATTCACTGCCTGACAAAGAATGAATTAAAGAATAAAGATACCCTCTAAACAGTTTCCTTGGTTACCTAGCCATTCCAAGACAGGTAGTATAAACTTGTCATATTGTTTCCCAAACAATTGTTTTTATATATGTAGGGATTTTGTTTACACAACTTACTTTGTTGATATCTTTCCAAATATGAGGCTTTCCAGTTAACAACTAGAGGTTAATATTCACCAGCTATGTAGGATAAAAAATGTTACCAGATTCCACTGGAACGATCATTTATGTTTTTTACTCAAGTAATAATAATAATAATACTCTTAAAAAAGTCCAACCATAAACTGGGCCCAAGCAACAATGGAGAGCCTGGCAATCAAATACCCGAGCTCTTCACAGTGTTACAATGACTGATTCTTTTCTTTCTCTGTTTGCTGGTCTTTTCTAGTCTTGCCTTCCATTTCACAGCTTTGTTAAACATTCAGGTCAAGGTTAGAGCAAGGGACTATCTCAGGGTGGGAGGAACTGAATTTAGCCACATAGAGGGCCTCTTCCCAGTGAAAACATTTATTGCCAGCCAAGGAGTCTGTCTTTAGGGTCCAGTAGGAAAGAAAAGAAGAAAGAAAGAAAAATATCTCAATTTTGATTTGCTTTGCCCCAGGTGAACCCTGTTTCAGGTTACCTGGAGGCCGTTCCCTGCAGATGGGAAGGTGTTAGACCTGAGTTCTATTTCTAGCATTCACTCTGACTCTCCCTGACCTTATCCTGGCCACGTTTTCAGCTCTGCTCTACCCTCAGCCCCATTCTGACTCTAAACTGCCAGCCTCTGCCACCCTCTCCTTGCTGCAGTGTGGTATGTAAGACCAGGAAGTCTCTAAAATCCCAAACTCAGGTGGTTCTGATGGAGGTACTAGTGCCAACCAGCCTAAAGGGATTTCTGAAATGAGCCTCAAATGCTGACTTCCTGCACCTCTGACATGAAAATTCTAAAACTGATCACTAAGGTGTAGATACTGAGATTTGATCTTCCATTATGGTGGAATTCACCAGATTCCTGAATGCCCACAAAATCCCCTCTCAAGGGAATGGCTATTGTTTAGTCACTAAGTTGTTTCTGACTCTTTGAGACCCCATGGACTGTAGCCTGCCAGACCCTACCTGTCCCTGGGATTTCCCCAGCAAGAACACTAGAGTGATTTGCCATTTCTTCTATGGGGGATTCTTTCTGACCCGGGGATCAAGTCTGTGTCTCCTGCGTTGGCAGGCAGATTCTTTCCTGCTGAGCCACCAGGGAACCCACAGTAGCATTCCATGCCTGGATCCAATGGGGCTTCCCTGAGGCTCAGCAGGAAAGAATCTGCCTGCCAATGCAGGAGGCTCGCGATCGAACCTTGAGTTGAGAAGATGCCCTGGAAAAGAAATGACAACTCACTCTAGTATGTTTGCTTGGGAAGTCCCAAGGTGGGCTAATGTTGTTGAGTCAGACACAACTGAGTGACGCAACAACAACAAAGGAATGGCAAACTACTCTGCACCCATCCTGCATTTAGGAATTTAGTCTCATTTTGTGGGAGCCATTTACATCACTGGCACTCATAAATTCCTGAGGCAGTTAAAAAGCATGATCGTACTGGTAAGGAGAGAACAAAGCTGTCCCTTTTGGAGACGGTTGTCTCAGTGTATTTTGTGGTTTTCACTCTGTATAAACTGTGATTGCACATGATGCTACAGCTGGGTGTTAGAGGCAGCATAGCCTTCTTTGAAAAGGCACAAACTTTGGAGGAGATGAGCTATATCCAATCCTGACTCTACTTCTTAGGAACTATGTGGCCTTGAACATTTTATTTCATGTCCCAGACTTAGTTCTATACAATGGGTCTTCTAAATGGAACTAATTCATCATATTTTGAGATAACTGAGAAAGTGCTTGTACAGTGCTTGCTGCTGCTGCTGCTGCTGCTGCTAAGTTGCTTCAGTTGTGTCTGACTCTGTGTGACCCCATAGACAGCAGCCCACCAGGCTCCCCCGCCCCTGGGATTCTCCAGGCAAGAACTCTGGAGTGGGTTGCCACTACAGTGCTTAACACATGTCAATTCTTTGTTGCTTATTAACAATAGTAATAATATTAAGGTTTGTGAAGAAAAATATACTCACGAATGGTGAGTAAATGGAATTAATTCTAATAACTCCTTTGTGGCCCTAAAGTATCCTGATATATATTCCTATCTTAGTACCTGTAACACTTGTAAACAGAGGTGTCACTTGTTTATAGAGTCACTATTCTGAATATCCCTCTCTTTCACTGTTGAATCACAGTGTTTCCTAGTACCAGTCCTATAGAATCTTTGTTTATTGAATGAAACGTTAAGTCATAAGTTAATGAGGTGTAAGTAAATGATTGAATATGCTCTGGAAAGGAATATTTAAATCATTAAGCCAAGACAATTGATTCTTATACAAATTATTTCTAGAAAAATAACATTTTGTTTATTTATTATGAATTTT
>SJYC01068781.1:0-19798 GCA_006408675.1 Madoqua kirkii | reverse complement strand
TCCCCCCACACCCCACCCAGTCCTTCAGGAGGGCCAAGTCCCAGATTCAGAGTATTTTCCCAAAAGTTGTTTAGGTATTAAAAATGTTAAACACAGTCTCTAAAACTGTGGGAGACTTTTGATAGACTGAGTCCATTTTCAACGCTGCTATGACCTCCAGATGTGGAAGGCAGGATTTCAGAGTGGATGAAAGGAAAGAGAAGTGATAACAGCACAAAAGAGCATCTTATCATGGAAATCACTAGGTGTCTGAGAAGGGTACATTTTAAGTTTCCTAAAGTAAGAACTGTGAGCAGGCAGATAGAAGCAAGTCTTGCCTGGATGCATTTTCTTGTTCTGGCAGTGGGCAGGCACAGCTCGCTGCAGATGCCACAATGCCAGAGGCCTCCGTTTACTCTGTAGAATGTTCTCTAATCCATCAGAACCACTGCAGTAGATATTTTGAAAACTAAGAGAATCACCTCCAGCATTTTACCTCAAATGGGACTTATTCAAACCATTATTCAAACTTATTGAAATGAACTTATGTTCCTACCCACAGGATTAGCTACATAATTTATAAATACTAGTGAAAAGTGGAATTGCAGAGTCCTTTTTCAAACATTAAGCTTTTCAGGATGATAACAGCAGAACATTAAACCAAGCATGGGTGCCCCTCTGAGCAAGAGACTGTGCAACCACAAGAGTCACAGGCCCTAAAACCAGCTCTGGTGGCTAATGACTATTTGTAAGCCAAGCACTGGGGATCTCCAATCCAGCCCGACTCCTGTGAGGCCTGCTGCAGCAGCATTAAACCAGAAGGCAGACCCACCAACACCTGAGCGTTAGCCTTCCTCAGACTGTCCTACTTCCTCCTAGCTTCCACCAGCTAACCAGTTTCATGGTGTTTTTTTTCTCCTTCAAATCTTTGGTGTCCATACAGCAGTTCAAGGCTATCAAAGAATAAAAATAAATAATATTCACAAAACCCCAAAACAACAACAAAAAAAGCCCCATTGGATCTAAAGCCTTACAGAACTGTCTCCCTGGGACTGGCATTTGCTGTTGAATGATGTGGCTGCTTGGGGGTGGGGGAAGGAAGTAGAAAGGACACATACATAGGAAAGCCAAAGAATCTAATCCGAGGCTGTAAACCCAACCCCCGAGAAAACGCTCTTAGGAGCCACGCCCTCAGTCCTGCCTCACACAGTCTGCACAAGTAAACTGCTTTCTGGATACAGTCGCTTCAAAACCGAAAACAACAGAAACTCAAATGGCTATAATTGCAGAGACGGAAAAGAGAAGCCGAGATGACAGCCAGTAGGGGCAGAATGTCTTTCTCGCTGGTGGATAATTTGATAAGGAACCTGGATTCTGAGCGGCCTCACAATGGCCTATTTATCCGGCTCTCACGCACCACCGGCAGCCTCGGCTGGGAATCACGGGGGTGGCGGCCGTCCCCGGAAAACGGCGGCGCTCGGCACAGGAAAGCCAGCTGATAAACTGATCTGCAGACAGCGCTTCTTCCTTCCTGGGAAGCGGCCACAAAGGCAGCCAGCTGACCTCTGCTGAGCGCCGTTCCCTGGCCGAGGAGAGCGGCGAAGGGGGATGGAAAGGAGAGGGAGGCAGGGAATCGCCGGACACCGCCCCCACCCTCTCACCCCAACACACAGTTTCATTTGGCAAAAGCCTCACAAGGCGTGATTCAAGCCGAGCCCACGCTAGCAAAGCTCGGGCTCCGTATCTCTCCCAGCCGGGCGGGGCGGGAAGGGAAGGGACACGTCCCGGTGCCCCCTCCCACCCCTCCCCGCCCCTCGGCTGCTCGGCTGCAGCCCAAGGCCCTTCCGGCCCCGTAGACTGGGCCCCCGGGCTGGGAACGAGTTTGGTGGCGACTGAACCCATTGGCAAGCCTCTCTCCTACTGTCCCCAGGGGCGGCCCCTCCCTTCGGCTTTTGGTCAAAAGCAAAAAGAAACACAGACATTTGTGTCACCCTATTAAGCGCCCGGGGCTTTGAATCGTGCATCAGGCGCAAAGACTTCTCATCTTCCCCTTGGCAGGGTGGCCTGGTAAATACAATAAAAAGCTTTCAGGGAGTTCCTAAAATTTACCCCCTAACTTCCCTGGCCACAGAGAGAATCTTCCTAGTGAACTTCTCTCCCCCCTCCACCCCATCCCTTTCTATCACATGAAAACATCTTATTTTCAATGTTATCCTTTTTTTAAAAAAGACAATTAGCAACACTGGCAGGAAATCAGACGGCGGATTCTGAGATGGTCCAGGCGCTCCCCAGGAAGCCCTGTTTTCAGGGGAGTTGACTCCGCAGCTGGTCCCTGCTGCTCTAAGATGTATGCTTTCACTTTTTCACTTCGACACTTGGATTTGAGTCTTGAGGGCGCCCTGGAAAGAGCTGCCTATGGAGGAAATGGTCTGGAAAGGGTAGTCGACGAGACAGAAGAAATCCAGGCGAAGGAGCCCTAGCTCTGTGAACTTGGGGACCTCTGCCTGCTGGCTGGGGAGGGGCGTGGCCTCCAGGCTGCAGTGGGGCTGTCAGCTGGGAGCCAGGATGTCCTTGATCTACTTTCCAAGTTGCACACAACTCCCACAGAAGGAAGAAAGGGTGAAAGGGGGTCAAATCTTCAGCTGTTACTATGCCCTGGTCCAAGAGACACTATCTATGGTGAGCTCACTGACTCCAGAGGGCTCTAAGGAGCCCACATCTCTTGATCCTGGATGCCAGGATCCCCTCTCCAAACTTGTCCTACTCAGTATGCTGCCATTAACAGAGGTATGTGGTTCTGGTGTGGTCTCCAGAAGAAATTTCCTCCAGTTTAGCACCTACAGAGAAGTACTTTGGAGAGTGGGACAAGGTATGCCTAAGAGCACAAGGTCTCTGAGTAGACTCCTTTATAAACAGGGGTCTACTCCAAGGAACAGAGTTGCTTCTTGACTAAGAGGAACAAAGAAAGTTGCAGGAAAGATCCCTTGTGCTCTGTGGCAGTTTGGAGACCTAAGTACATTAACCCTGCTGAGTAAGACTTCCTCCCATAACCTATCAGGGACTGCCCTCCAGTTATCCCAAAGAATCCCCAAGATTTCCCATACCCTGTGGTTCTGGTGGAGTTCCTAGCAGAGAAAGATGTAATAGCAGAATGTAGTAGCTACCTTTGGTCTGAAATGAACTTCTAGGATTTTTTTATGCCCGACTACCCACTATGGGACATTGTTGCTACAGTGCTTCCGGAAACTGAGAAATAAGTAGCTCCTTCTTAGGAATAAATTGAGAATCTGTTTGAAAACCAGTAATTCCTAATACAGTTTGGGACAACATGGACAAGTATATGAACTATGGTGACTACTTTCAGAGAAAGGAGATTCTGCACTTGCTGGGTCACAAGCTTTATAATTTATTCTTGATATCAGTATCTTTGCAGACATCTGGATAATGTTCATTCGTTCCCTGTGTGTGTGTCAATCACTCAGTCGTGTCTGACTGTTTGCATTCTCATGGATTGTAGCCAGCCAGGCTCTTCTGTCCATGGGATTTTTGAGGCAAAAATATAGGAGTGGGTTGCCATTTCCTCCTCTAGCGGATCTTCCCAACCCAGGGATCAAACCTGTGTCTCCCGCATTTCGGGAGGACTCTTTACTGTCTGAGCCACCACACTTGTTTAATAAGCTCTCACAGGAAGCTGTGGAGAATGGCTGTTTACTGCCTGCCCAGATTCTGTCTCTGACTCTGTTCCCAAACTCAGTGAAAAAAAGTCCCTGAGAAGAATCAGCTTGGGGCATCCCAACCCCATCACAGTTAATGCCTCATCCAGAATTCTTTGTCTTTGCCTTATTAGACTGTAAACCTGCCACCCTGACCCCTGATGGCTTGCTATTTCTTTGGCTTCCACTCTGCCCTTGAGGACTTTCCTGGTGGCTCAGATGGTAAAGCGTCTACCTACAATGCAGGAGACTGGGTCTCCTGGGCCGGGAGGATCTCCTGGAGAAGGAAATGGCAACCCACTCCAGTATTCTTGCCTGGAAAATCACATGGGCGGAGGAGCCTGGTAGGCTACAGACCATAGGCTCACCAAGAGTCGGACACAGCTGAGCAACTTCACATTCACGTTCTGCCCTTACCCCTCCGATCTAATGGCAGACATGGAGCTCCCGTGGTCCTGACCCTCCACACTCTCCCTCACGTCCTGCTCTTCTGGCTACTACAGTAACTTCCTTGCCCCACCCACTAACCTGTACAACAGGTGCTCCTGGAAGGACTGCCCCCCAAGAAGGGGTTCTGACACAAACTGGCTTTCAATTGCTTTTAATACAACTTCAGACAGCAAATTCCCAAAAGACCTTAAGATTGTGATCAATTAATACCATCAATAAATACACAGGATAATACGTTACTTTGTCAAGAAAATGATTCAGATTCAAAGCCGTTTACACATAGTGGCCTATAAAATGGCCTCTTGTTTCCAGTCCATCCTGTTCAGTGTCTTCTCCCATGTTCCCCCTCCCACTTCCCTAACGATTTAGTAGAATGATCTTTTCCAAGAGCAGAGTTAGTGTCTTATTACAACTAAGAAGCAGCAGAGAGATCTGGTCCCTAAAGCTATTGTTCCTCCAACCCATTGGGTAGTCCTTCCACCTCACTGGCCAATCTGGATCAGAAAAGAGAAAATTTAAACCCCTAGGACTATTTTTCAAAACTAAAGTTCTCTACTGAACATAAAAAGTAGTGTAACATCCATGGAAAGCAATTTGGTAGCTCCTCAAAAGTTTAAACATAGAGTAACCATATGACCCAGCAATTTCATTCCCAGATATACACCCAGAAGAACTGAGTGAATACAGGTATTCAAACAAATACTTGTATACCCATGCTCACAGCAGCACTATTCATAGTAGCCAAAGCGAAAGAACCAAAATATTCATCAAGTGACAAATGGTAAACAAAATGTAGTGTATACATACAATGGAATATAATTCAGAGATAAAATGAAATGAACTACTTCCACAACATGAATAAACTGCCAAAATTTTATGACAAGTGAAGACAGACAAAATAAACAGCCATATATTGTATGATTCCATTCATATGAAATATCCAGACACGTTAATCAATAGAGATAGAAAGCAGATCAGTGGTTGCCAGGGGCCGAGGAGAAGGGAAGAATGGGAGGTGACTACTTACTGGGTACAGGGTCTCCTTTGGGAGTGATGAAAATGTTTTGGTAGAGGTGATGGCTGTACAACATGTAAATGTCCTAAATACCACTGAACCGATCACTGTAAAACAGTTAATTTTATATTATGTGAATTTCATCTAAAAAAAAAAACTTCTACATCATTGAAGAATCAGTTTATTCATGTCCTTTCAAACCCTAATTGTCATTCTCTGAGAAATGTAAGACTGAATGAGGAGGTGTTAGGAGGGTGAAAATGATAAATGTTTACTCTTTTTCTACCTGGCTGATCACAATGATGATGGTGATGATGATGATGGTAGTGACAATGATAAGACAAGAGGCTTAAAAGGGACCCCACAGGTTAGGACGATACTGTATTCGCAGAACACCTAGAGTAAGGCCATATTCCTCAGAAACCTTACACTTTGACCCACTGTGACCCATGGTTTCTTCAGCATTGCCCAGGGTGAGGGCTGGAAAGTGATGGACCCAGGATCCCCACCCATGTTTCCACAGTAGCAGAACCAACATAAGTTTGACTGTATCACATGGTCTCCCTAAAATGGTGGTGGGTATTTATCATTATAGCTCTCAGACTGTGAGAAGACCTCCTCCACAGATGTATATATAATAAGAATAGCAGCTAATAGCATTTAACACTTTCCAGGCACATTCCAATATAATTTACATATATTAAGTGGTTAATTTCCACCATAGCCCTGTGAGTGCAGTATTGTATTTATCCCTATTTCATAGATGAAGAAAATGAGGGACAGAGAGATGACAATCATGTCCATGATCCCGCAGCTGTCAGGCAGCGGCATCTGCACCAATGAAGAGAAGGCTGTTTGCTACACCGCTTCTTGCTTGCTTCGTGAGCACCTGAGTGAATACTCTCCATCTCCCCCACTCCCACCCACCACTGTCTCTTGTAGAATTCAACATGTTTCTCCTTTGATCTTTAAGGGGGATCACATCCTCCAGTATCTGGCCCTGCTGCCTTTGTATACCCTGGAGCAGAGACTTACTGAGTTTCTTTACCAATATTTTCATGCTGTTTCCTACATTAGAGATATAAATACAACAAAACAATAGCTTGTCTTTCCTTTGCCTTTGCTATTGTTTTTGCGATGAGCTCTCCGTGAAAGGACATTGAGACAATATACAAATAACTCTGGCTCTAAAATTAAAGGCTTTTCTTTGCTGCTACAAGAAGTCCAGAGGAGATTTATTCTTTTTCCTGGGGAGACAGTCCGATTCATAATTTTGCTTTTTCTTGGTGTGCCATTTTGCTTTTCTCTTCCTCCTGCTTCTCTGTCCAGAAAACCTCATAAAGTTGAGCCATAAAGTCATGACCCTCCCAAGTCAGTGAATTCAGGGTGCTGGGGACCTCACTGGGGAAAAAGGTCACTCATCTGAGGAGGGGTTGGCAGTGGCCTCAGTGATAGTTACTCTAATATAGTCACCTCTCCATTCTATAGATGAGGTGCTTGAGCCACAAATGGCAAAGAGACGGTCGTGTCCCTAGCTCATTATAAGATGCAGAACTTAAGGCCTGGCCACACTTCTAGTTTTACATCCAAACTTTTCCCCTGCCAGGCCAAGTTCTTCTTCCAAGTTGCCCTTGAAGGCAGGAGAGCATTGTTTAAAGAGTTGGTGGTTGCCAAGCCTTCCTGGAAGAGGTTTGGCCAACAGCAGATATCAGAGGTGATAGAAACCAGGTCTAGGGACGAGGTTCAAGGCAGGAGGAATACAGCAAAATGTCTGATGTTCAATCCAATAGATTGTTAATTTCAGAGACAAGCAGTCCAAAATTCTTGATCATTTCTTAAGATAAAGTGTTCTAGAAGTTGTGCAAGATGGCTGAAAGTGCAGAGTACAGTATTCCTTCACTGAAAATCCATTGTAGTCTTGGCACAGGGAGCTTTCTGTGCATCATCTCATTTCATTCTTAGAACAATGCAAGTTCTGCAGTAATTCTGTGTTCTGATGTAAGTTTTATTAATCTCCTTTCACAGAGCAGTCACACAGCCAAAACTGATCATCCATAGAAACTGTTTACTTTAAGAGGCTTTCCACTAAGCCACATGGCCTCCCCAAAATGAGACAGGGAGCTCTTATTACAGAACTCTGGACTTCCATGGTGGATCCTTCTTTCTACTTTCAAAAGTAATTTTAAAACTGTCATTAGTAGGACTTCTCTGGTGGTCTAGTGGTTAAGACTCCATGTTTCCACTGCAGGGACTATCAGTTCAATCCCTGGTCGGGAACCAAGATCACACATGCTGCATGGCATGGCCAAAATAACCCCCCCAAAACAAACAAAAAACTGTCATTGGTATAGTATTGATTTTGCTAGACTTAGTCCCAAGAAGACCAATAGGAAGTCTCTGTAAGAGGGTATGGCTCTTCTGACTTCATCCAGAGGCAAGGTCTAGGTCCCTAGGCCATCCAGCAGGCCCTCTGGAAAGGAAGACTGTAGCCTGTCCTCTCCTCCATCACTAGCTGGGTCATCCAAAAGAGATCTGCTAGTAGAGTGGCCAAGAGCTGGAACTCAGACATCACATTGACTGAGAAAATATCTGCTGATGTTTAGTAGCTATGGGATCTTAGAGAAGATACTTAGCTTTTCTATGCCTCCTTTCCCTCATCTGTAAAGTGGGGTAATAATATCACCTGCCTCATAGTACTGTTGAGAGAACTAAACTAGCTGGGCTTAGAGGATTGCTTGGCATGCTATAAGCATAGCTATTAATATGCTTTGAGAAGTCGTTTATCCTTAGACTTAGGTGGGACTGAAAAGCAGAAAGAACCCTGGAACCAGCTACCATTCTTACTGAGTACCTAATCTCTTTAGTGGGCTTCATTGGTGGCTCAGTGGTAAAGAAACTGCCTGCCCGTGCAGGAGACACAGTTTGATCCCTGGGTCAGGAAGATCCCCTGGAGAAGGAAATGACAACCCACTCCAGTATTCTTGCTTGGGAAATTCCATGGACCGAGGAGTCTGGCAAGCTACACGGGGTTGCAAAAGAGTGGGACATGACTTAGCAACTAAACAAATTCTTTAGTAGGTATGCTTTATCTTTGGGCCTCACAGGTGGCGCCAGAGGTGTCCTGCCAATGGAGGACACCTAAGAGATGCAAGTTCAGTCCCTGGGTTGGGAAGATCCCCTGGAGGAGGGCATGGCAACCTACTCAAGTATTCAGGCCTGGAGTATTCCATGGATAGAGGAGCCTGGTAGGCTACAGTCCATAGGGTTGCAAAAAGTCAGACATGTTTGCTGTTTCTAACCTTTGCAGAAACCTTGTTAGGTAAGCATTGTTATCTCCATTTTATAAATGAGGAAACTGAGGCTCCCAAATGTCAAGCAGGTCACACGGCCAGAAAGTGGCTGGTGTCTGAATCTGTGTCAGACAGGCTACAGGTCTCTCCACTGGCTCAGCTGCTTCCCTAACACTGGGTTAGTAGTTTTAAGCAAAAGCCATCTTTAAACAGAATGTTGTCTATTATTTTCATTTTATTTTTTGGTGATAGCTGGGGAGGATGGGATTGGTAGTAAAAAGTAAACAGTGTGACTGTGGTTGAATGCTCCCTTATGAGCCCCTTTGAAAACAAAATTAGGGAAGAAAACACTGCATTTACCAGAGCTGCTGAGGCCAAAGGGTGTCCCTGCTGTGCTGCACACCCCCTTTTCGAGAATTTATCTGTGACTCATCCCACATCTATGATAACTAAGTGGACTGAGACCCATGACCAAATAAATACACTGTCATGGATTCAAGGTCCATCCTCTCAGAAAAGAGGTTCAAAGTAATCTTTATCAAAACCTCTATGTTCTGAATGTTCTGGTATAGGGAACTCATGATGACAACCATAACAGCTACAATTTACAGTTTATGAAAGTGCCAGGCACTATGCTAAGTGCTTTAAATATATTTTCCCATTTATTCCTTGCAACCATTGTTTATAGCACCCCCCAATCCCACCCTTTCATAGGCTTTCCTAGTGGTTCTGTGTAATCTGCCTGCAATGCAGTAGACACAGGTTCGATCTCTGGGTTCAGAAGATCCCTAAAGAAGGAAATGGCTATCCACTCCAGTGTGCTTGCCTGGGGAAATCCCACAGACAGAGAAGCCTGTCCATGGGGTTGCAAAGAGTCAGACACGACTTAGCGACTGAACAGCAGCAACAGTCCTATACTAGGAGGTGTTAGGAAGAGAGAAAGAGAAGTAAATGACTCCTCAAGCTGCTTGCAAATACTGGTCATAGCTCAGATTCTGTCAAATCCACGGAAAGGAGTCTTCAATAGGGTCCCTTTAAAGAAAGATGAGGAGAAACTCAAAGGCATGATGCTATTATTTGTGTTGCTTTCTGGGTATGAAAAACAGGAAGAATAACCACCAACACACTAAGGTTCTTTCAAAACATGAATCATAAACCAGATCAGCAGGTATGATGAAGGGCTTGTCAGTTTAGCAGCTGTCGCTATACAAGGAGACAAGCGGTTGGTCGGAAGGAAATGCCAACGTTCACCCCCACCACAGCCTCCCTCCCACATGCAGCCATTTTGCACACAGTTTTGCCTTTTCTGCTGTTTATTTTGTTAAGACTCTTAAACCTGTCAGCGAAGCGGTTTCCAGCCCAGTGTGTGTGGTAATAATCTCCCTTTCTAAGAGATAAGCACCCTGAGTGAGGCCAGATTGGAAGACAAAGTAACACACCAAAGTTGCTGAGCACACAGGACTCTTTGCTCAGGCTTTATTTGCTTCAGGAAAAAAGGAAACAATGTCCAGCTTGGAGATTTGGGAAGCTCACTCAGTACTGGAAACGCCTTGGTGAAAAATGCCAGTGCATGTGAGTATGCCCCAGCTGAACATATGCTTCTTGCAGCAGAGGGGCAAATGGAAAAAATGAGTAGGAAGGACCTGCTGGAGACTTCCAGAGAAAGGACCTTTCTGGCAAACCCAGATTTTATGCAAATGTCTCATATTCTAGGAGATAAATTAAACTTCTAGCTTTAGAACAAGGCAGGAATTTACCTCCAGACAATGAAACAAAACAAGGCAGTCAGATGAGAAATGTTCCTTTGTCTTATCTTCTAAAATCAAATGAACTCCTTCTCTCTAGGGCAGGACATTTATTCTTGGCCATAAGGAAGGAGGGTTTCCCAGTGGTGCTAGTTGTAAAGAACACACCCACCAATGCAGGAGACCTAAGTGATGCAGGTTCGATCTCTGGGTCAGGAAGATCCCCTGGAGGAGGGAATGGCAATCCACTCCAGAGAATCCATGGACAGGGGAGCCTGGTGGGCTATAGTCTGCGGGGTTGCACAGAGGCTAAGGGACTTAGCAGCAGCAGCATAGAGGAAAGTGAAGTGAAGCCGCTCAGTCGTGTCCAACTCTTTGTGACCCCATGGACTGGAACCTATCAGGCCCCTCTGTCCATGGGATTTTCCAGGCAATAGCACTGGAGTGGATTGCCATTTCCTTCTCCAGCAGATCTTTCCGACCCGGGGATTGAATCCAGGTCTCCCACATTGTAGACAGACACTTTACCGTCTGAGCCACTAGGGAAGTCCCAGGAGGAAACTCCATACCAAAGATAATGTACCATCCCTGCGGCCGTGATGTCAACTCTTTATGGCCTGTGTGGCAGCCGCCGCCCTCTTTGCTGACAGACCCCTGATGTCTCTACTCAGGAGCCTAGAGGGAGCTCCTGAGTAGTGGTAATGCTGCAGTGACTTTTTGCCAAGACTCTCAAGGTTTTTAGTAATAGGCAGCTCTGATCCCTGAGTGGATTCTGTTCCTAATTCATTTACTCAGAGGTGAGAAACTGGGTCTGAGGTCATGGGCTCGACAGGCTTTAAAATGGCATCTGGAAATGTGAAGTAATGGCTCACTTGAACAACTGCCTACGAGTTTCAGTTCACTGTCTCTACTTCCTGCTCCCACTTCACTCTTTTCAGCATCTGCACAGCTACACGTGTGTTATACCGATGCATTCTCAGGGTGCCCTCTTCCAATCAAATGACTTCTGCCCTCCAGGGACAAGCTAGGGGACGAGGACTTTTTTTATTTCAAGCTGAATAAATTGCCCATTTTACCTTGAAAACCTAGCCAGCAAGTAGATTGAAAGGAGGTTAAAACACCTGGAAATGTAGATTACAGAATGAAGGTTCTGTCTCCTCCAGAAGTTTTTCATATTACAGTTTAGTTGTCCGTGGGCCAGTGAGGCCATTTCTAGGTCTTTGAAATGGTGTTTTGAAAGCAGAGCTGTTACATGTCAACAAGCATAACACTTCACCTGAAGAGGTGTTTTTTGTTTTGTTTTGTTTTTCTTGCAGCTGTACTTTTTGTTTTGTTGGTCTGTTTTTAGCATATTTCTGGAGCCCAACTTCTTGCAATTCGAATTCTTCAGGCCTGGGATAGGGCCTGGGGAACTTCCTCTGTGCTCAACCCAGGAGATTCTGACCTTGGAAGATCCTGGGTCTACTCAGAGATATATTGCTTGGGACTCAGAGCCAGACATTTAATCTCTTCAAAAGCAGCCTCCACCTCCCTCTCATTATAAGTAGCCTTTTTTTTTAAATCAGAGTTGAAATTGCTCAGCCAGAGGTTTTGCCAAAGCACTCAGCAAAAGTATTTGCATCTGCATTTGTTGATTCCAGAATCTGAAGCATTAAGCAAAGTTTTGAAAAGGAACCTAATATTACTTTTGAGAGGAGATTTTCTTCAGCTACTCCATATTGTGCAGAAACTGAACAGGGCTGGTATTCTCTGGAAGACATTTTTGGGCAGCTTTGTAAATTGTCTGATGTTTTAACTGTTTCTCTCTACAGCTGGGGGAATGACTGGGGGAGCTCCTCTATGCAAATGAATAGGTTGCCTTATCTGGTCTTCAGAAGTTCCCTTTCCAGGGAAAACCACTCTGAAGTTGGTTACAGACCAGAGTCTGGATTAGAGGCCCCAGCCGGGCAAGCACTTCTAAATAAACAGAAGGGGTCACATGATTTATCGGGTGATGAGTGTTTGCTGGAAGGCATGTGTCGGGAGGTTACTGTCCAGTCAGGGGCAGAGAAGAGGGGGGAAAAAACACAACAGAAAACTCCTACCAGCTTTTGTTTTGAAGAGAAACTCCTCTCTTGTGTGTGTCCTCCCCAGGAGGCTGTTTCTGAAGCAGAGCATCCAGGCAAAGACTGACGCTGTTGCTTTCTGTGGCAGCAGAGCTGAGCACAGGATGGGGTACTCTGGGGGCACCCTGGTCAGCTGCTCATCCATGAATGGCACCTCTCTTCTAGGAGGGGTTTCTTGCCACGTGTTTCCTGAGAGTCTTCTCAGATATTGCTGTGTAACAGGTCTTTCCCTTGACCAGGCTGGATTTTCAACTGGTTACCCCCAAACATTTGCTTGATACTTGAGGATGAATCACCCACTGGACAGATGAACCTGCTTGCTACAGGCTTTCCCCCGCGGAGGGTGGAGTGAGGTGGGGAGGATGGGCTGGAGGCAGTCAGGCTTGCAAGTTAAATAAGAGAGGTGATGGGCTGCTTAGACTCTGGTCCAGGGCAGAAGCCTCCTTTGGCCAATTATATCGGTATTGAGCTGCTTCGCTCTTTATTGGTTTTCTGGAGTTCTGAATGCTGAATATCCACTCTCAGGGGTCAACTACAGTTCATAAATTCCAGCATAGTGCTCACATCTTTTCTACTGTGGCCTGAAAGTTCCTTATCACATCTGCAAATCAAAGAGAAAAACACCAACAGCCTAATCTAAAAACGGGCAGAAGATAGGAACATACAGTTCAGAGAAAAAGAAATGTAAATAGCGCTTAAGCACGCGAAATGATGCTTAACTTTTGTTAAGTCTCATTTCAAGTTATTTCAAAATAAAATGATATAGTTTTTTAAAAGTTTACTTTCACCCAAGATAAATGCAGTAACTACATGAACTGGAAGAAAGTATAAAGGGGACTTCTAGGTTGTAGGGTCTATGCTGTTTCTTAACTGGGTGTTCTTTAAACAATGCACTTAATTTGCAAAGATTTATTCAACTATACACTGATGATAAATGTACCTTTATGAATAAAGCATATTTCAATTAAGATTTTTAAAAATTGCATTGCAATTCCATTTTTTACCTAGTAGAATGGCAAAGATAAAAATGTTTGATAATAGACTCTATTGACCTGATATGGAGAAATGTGCATTCTCATATATTACTAACAGGAATATAAAATAGTACAGTTTCTATGGTGGACAAATAGGCTATATTTCTCAAATGTATAGATGCACATACCTTCTGACATACCAATTTCACTTCTAAAATTGATCCTGTTCACATCTGCACATAATGACGTGAATACAATGTCATTCTCTACAGTAGTGTTTGTAATACCAGAAGATTAGAAACAGCTTAGGTGTTCTCTTTAGGAAAGAGGCTAATCACTACACACCTATAACATGGAATATTATCCAGCTATAAAGGAAATTCTTGATGCACTGCAACATAGTAATCTCTAAGACACATTCTTGCATAGAAAGAAAAGCAAGAAATGGGGAAGTGAGTATAGCATTCTATCATCTGAATAAATAAGGAGATAATTACATATATCTTTCTGACATATAAATAAACTATCTCTGGAAGAATATACAAGAAAATTGCAACACAGCTTCCAAGTGGGAGAACTGGGCAGTTGGGGGACAGAATTCAAAGGAAGACTTTTGCTGTATCTCAAATGTACATTTTGAATTATGAATGACATGATAGCATAATCTAGAAAAAATAAATGACATTTAAAATCTAAAGTCTGCATTTTCTGTTATATGTAATATAATGACATTTTTATTATTACTTGGACTCCACTTTGACATTTTCTTTCTCTCATGTCCTCTAGTTCTAGTCCCATCAAGTCAATGGTTTCTTGGCAGGGGTAGGCAGGGAAAATTCTAACACATTAGATCCATACATCAATCATTGTAAGACATATCTTCAGAAACGTTCAAATGGGAAAAACATGTGGTATCTAGAATGGAGGAAACTGGTTAATTTGCTTTGCCAATCACTCACTTATCAGGCCCCAGACCATGAACTACCATTAAATGGCAATCATCGGCATTTTTTTCACATTTAAAAAGTGCTACTATTTTAAAAAACTTTAGAACACACCAAGAATGCAATGTGAATTCCCAGAAAGGGAGGCCTACCTGGAGAGATGCTGAACAACAAGAGTGAGAGTTGGCTGCAGAGAACACCAAAAAGGTAGGTATAGAAGGAACCCCATATGTCTCTATTTGGCTGAAGTCCAGCCATAAAGGAGTCACCTCCAAAAACAGGACTAAAGGAACAATTCTATGGCTTTGAGGGTTTAGATGAGTTCCTTTTCTCTGTTTAGCATTACCCCTTTAGCAGAGCCTTTCCAAAGGATAAGTCCCATGGACTCAGTTCCACCCCTGGCTGTACATTTTTTTCTAATCACGCCTGGCAGTTTCCTCACGTTGAAATATGATAGCAATAACGGATTTTCCTCTCCTGCTTTTTTTAAAAAAGTAACTGCTGTGAAGTAGGATGTTGTTGTTTGGTTACTAAGTCGGGTCTGACTCTGATCCTATGGACTGTAGCCCACGAGGTTCCTCTGTTCATGGGATTTCCCAGGCAAGAATACTGTAGTGGGTTGCTATTTCCTCCTCGAGGGGATCTTCCCACTCAGTGATCCAACCTGAGTGCCCTGCATCGGCAGGCTGATTCTTCACCACTGAGCCATCAGAGAAGCCTGTAGAGTAGGATACTCCTGATCAGACATATTTCTATCCAGTATGTAGGGTAAGGTCCATTTTCCAGAAGAGGAGAGAAGAATTTTACCCGGAGGAAAGAAAATCAGCCCTCAGTTGCTCTCAGGTAGCTGCTGATGCTGACCAGCCTCTGAACACCCCGGTTCTGCGGCAAGGCAGGAAGACCGAGGATACTGATCCTACTGCTCACCAGTTTCTTGTGAGTAAGACGTGACCACGCCTGGCAACATGAAAACACACCGCTGTTCACACCCAGAGTCTTGTTTTGGCTCGATTTCTTTTTGCACTATGAAAGGATTTTCAATTTAAAATAGAAACAGAGGATATGGTTCTTTCACACATGTACCCTCAGAAGAATGGAATTAAAGAAACGAGAGACAGATTTCTGGTAAATATCTGAATTTACAGAAGACCTATGTTTATCCCCTCACCAATGAACATGTACCAAAACTTTATCCTCATCTTCCAGCCAATGAACTTACTGCTTGGACTCTGGCTGGACTTCCCCCCTTTTATACTACTTACACATAAATACAGCCCACTCCAAACCCTTAGCGGACCCGCCATAGCACACAGCATGCATTTCCTGAATGTCATTTCAACTGTTATTCTCAAATAAATTCAATTTTTGGTTATACAAACTTGTCTCAATTTACCTCTTTATTTAGATTGACAGCACCATCTTCCTTTAGTTACAAGGACAATAAATCAACAATTTTGGAGTTGTATTCCACCTATTAGGGGCCAGTCATTGTCAAAGTCTCCTTTAAAAGACAATAACAAAGTATCTTTACATTGTCTGAAATAGCTAGAAGAAACCTCACAGGTCTCCTGGTCTCTTAACCCTCTATCTGATATATTCTATCTAAATTTTAAAACCCCCCTTCCCCATCCAAGGAGCTTCCTAGTTTCTAAAATTTCATAAATAGCTACTCTGGACATTTATTCAAGTAAAACATTATCCAGCCTTACATTAATCCTTATGTTAAGCTTTGTATATACTAGAACTTTCTGTATTGTGATGATGAAGAGTTACTGAACAATATTTTTCTAAAATAGTGTTTTAGCAACAGTTCTTAACTCAGACTGTTCATTTTATGGACAAACACACTGAAGCTCAGATCAAAAGGCCAGAGCAGACAGGTCAAGACTCTAGGCTTCCTGACTTCTACTCAATGCAGCACTCTTATAGGCATACTGGGCTCTTTTTTTTTTTTTTAAATACATATAAATTGTTGAATCCGTTAACAATTAAGGGATTAAACTGAACTGTTAAGTTAAATTAAGAACTTAATTGTTCAGTTCCTATTTTGTTATCTAGACTAAAATCCTTTATCTCCTAAACTACACCTGTTCCCTTCTTTTTTTCTTTTTCAGTGTCACTTGCTAGGGTCTGTACAATTGACCCATTAGTTTTTGGTCTACTATGACTACCATTGCATTTTCTCCTATTCCCCCTTGCTTCCTGAATAGGCTCTCATTTCCTTGTTTCAGGGTAGTCTGTTTATTCTCCCCTCTATTGTATTATCTCCTGCTCCCCACTAATGAGCTTCTTCCTGTTTTTGACAGATGGTTCTCTGTTTTGACAAGGTAAAATTGATCAGCGATTTAAACCCATGTGAAACATCTCTAAGTACAAACTTACTACAGGGAAAGATTTAAACGATGCCGACTTCCTTGCAGATAATCACTTGGAAGACAATTTTAATAGCCAGATGAATTCTAAATGGGGAACTCTATTTAAACTTTATATTCCATAAATAGAAACAAAGTGCAGACATCCTGCTTCTTGATTTCTTTGGTCATCTGACGCTTTCAGAAGATGCTTTTGTTTTCTCAATTTCTCTTTTCTTTTGCATGTGAGATAGTGGCTAGAGAGTGTCCATAGCACACCAAGGGCTGGAATGACCCCTCAGTTCCCTGCTGCAGGTAGATGTGCCCTGAGACCTTGGTCAACACCTCGCTGCCTTTTAAAGATGGTTCCAGTGAGCCTTTCATACCAATCATCCACACAATTGTGGATTTGATAACTTGACTCCAAAATGAGACACTCCTGACCAAACAGATACTCCCTATGAACTCGGGTGACTTCAGAATCTGAATTTGCATTTTTAAGTTTGTCTCACAGACTGTTTGACTTTCAGAAATAGAAATACTTAAGATATTATTTAGATTTAGGATTGATAACATGGGGCCCCCAGAAAACTCCAAGGTCTGTGAATGGATTCAGAAGTTGTATCAGCCAGGATGGGTTAAATTATGCTGTGAAAACAAACAGTTCCAAAAATCTCAGCAGATTAAAGCCACAGAGCTTGAACAATAAAAGCTTGTTCATGCCTCATATTAAGTCAAGGTTGACTGGGGACTTTACACCTAGACCACTGTCATCCTCATTTCTGGACCTGATGGAGGAGCCACCATCAGAAACTTTATAGGCTTCAATGAAGAAGGCAAAAAGAGCACTGCTGTTAATTCTTCAACCCAGATGTGTTACCCAGAACTTCTGCTCACACTTCATTGGCTGGCGCCTGGGTTCAGTGGGGTGAAGAAGTGTAATCCTCCTGCAAGAAGGAAAACTATAGCGGAGAACTGTTCACTGCAGGGTCCAGGAACTCTCGAAGTACCGTGCAAAAGGATCTGTGAATAGGCCTAGGTGACTGTTTCTGGACAGCAGTGGTAGAGTTTTCGGTCTATTCTGAGAAGGGTCTTTGACCACCAGCTCTGCCCCGTGTCCCCCCTCAAAAAAAAAAAAAACCCGAAGTTAACCAATGATCCTTATCCAAACTCCTTATTTTACAGATGGGAGAGCTTGAAAGCCAAATCTTTAAACAATTTGCCAAAACCAAAACAACTTGCCCTGAACTTGCTAAAACAACAGTTAATTGGGAGCAGAACCACCTCTGAGACTGTGTCAGGGAGAGGCAACACTCCCAGGCACAGCAAAAGGCTCCAGACTATGCAACTAGCTCCCCACATTCAGATTTAATTTAGAGAGGAAGAAAGAGGTCATGGGAAGGGGCTTTGTTTCCTGCAGGTTTCAAATCCCAAATGGAGGTTGGAAACGGGTAGAGGATCCTCCTTGGAAACTTTTGAAAAATAGCTCATTTGAAAAGATTCCAATGCCAAGAAAAACGTGACCCTTGTCCGCCCCCACCATTTGCCTTTCCTTCAGCCCTCTTTCCTCTTGTCAGGTAACCTGGGTGTCCATTATATCCTTCCAGCTTCCTCATGTCTCAGCTTCCTGCTGGGGCCCAACAAAAGGCGTTATCCTGGAAGAACTGGGTTTTCCATCTCTTTTCATAACTCTGTTTCCTTTTCGGAAGACCATGTGTTTCCTTAATTCATTTCAACTCCCCACCCTGTCACCCCCCTTTACTTTACCTCACTTTCATCTCAGGCTGGAATATTGCTTAGCTTCCCAACCAACAGGGTAAGGTTTTATTTTAGCCATTTAAACAAACAAAAGCTCCTCCTTCAAGCATGAGGATCAAGATTAGGATTCAGGAGAAAACTTGGCAATGTTTCTGAATTCTCAATTCTCTTTTCTCTTCCTCTTCACTCAGTATTTTCTGTTTCCCCATTGGATTTGTATTAGGCCATGATGGAGGATCAGGAAAATCAAGTGTAGTGTTGAATGTGGAAGTTATTGACTATCAGGATAGAAGGGGGGAAAAATGAGATTTGTTCCTTTAGAGAAGTATTTTTATAAATTGGTTAACTCAAACAATCAGTCTCTGAATAATTCTAAAATTTGAGGTAATTTGATACCATGTAAAAACACACAAGTGGAGAGTGTTGAAACAGAAGATCTAACTTCTAGACTAAAGGTCACTCGGGACTTGATCAGTGGATAAAGGAGCATTTCTTCTTTCTTTTTCTTGATGCAGATTTGTCCCTTACACTAACATAAGCCAGCCTCCAATGTATGGTTGAGTCCTACTGATTGCAAAGACTGAAAAATAAGGGAATCTTTCTAGTATCCTGGGATTGATAACAAAATCAGAAAAGAGGGAATAAAAAAATATTTTTTGTATTAATAATAGAGTCCAAGACAAAACCCATTCCAACCTATAGACCCATTTTCAACCACTCATCCTAGGGTGGCTATGTTCAGACTGACTGGTTCATGCTGTCAATGTGGCTACAAAAGCAAGACCTGAGACAATCAGATGAGAATGTGTGGACATGATCTGGGAGTGTCCAGGGGTTGGTGGACCTCACAGAACAGAGGCCCACTGAGGGTCTTGGGTAAGAGTCAGTATTTGGGAATTTGGATAAAAACTCTGCTTTTATTGGCTGTGACATCCAAGACAACCACCGAATTGTTCTTGACTTTAACTTCCTTACTTTCAAGTGGTACTGATGGGCTACATGATTTTGGAAGGACCATTCCAGCTCTAAGGTTCTGACTCTAATCAGATGGAAAGACATTTAATGCGGGATGTGCTTTTGTTGGGACTATAAGACAACTCAGCTGAGATACTGCAGAAAATAATTAAATAATTGCTGTTAATGGTAGTCGCTCAGTCGTGTCTGATTCTTTTCGACCCCATGGACTGTAGCCCACCAGGATTCTCTGTCCTTGAAATCCTCCAGGCAAGAATCTGGAGTGGGAAGCCATTCCCTTCTACAGGGGAATCTTTCCAACCCAAGGACTGAAACTGGGTCTCGCACATTGCAGGCAGATTCTTTGGGAGTTATGTTATTGTAATTTCAGCCACCATTAATCCTTTCAGAACTCCCAGTGGGAATACATACATAATAACGATGATGACTATTATTGATATGGCCCCAGTAAATATTCAGTTCAGTTCAGTCACTCAGTCATGTCCGACTCTTTGTGACC